>PVJH01012512.1:32500-64171 GCA_004026705.1 Nesogale talazaci | reverse complement strand
TACAGAGATGCCAGGGGTCAGAATCCACGTGAAGGCAACTGGGGGAAAGAGGTTCACCTTGACATTACTGAGAGAGGCCACCAGGCCTTTCTCCTGTCGAGCCACTCAAAAAAGCCCAACTCACCGTGACCCTAGAGCAAAGACTAAAACTGCTATTGAGGGGTTCAGAGACTGCACCTCTATGCGGAGGTAGAACAGGTTCTCATCAAGGGTTTCAACAGCTGTGCCACCAGAGTACATTAAAAGCAGCACTGATAGAATACTTATTATGCCATGTCCGATTCTAGGCACTTTGCACATGCTATTTCATTGACTTCTTATGACAGGCCCATAAAAGATTTTATTTATCCCTCTGGTGTGGAGGCATGATAAGTAGTTTAAAGGAGATTTACTGTGTGGTTGACCATATAGTGACATTTCTCTGTGTGTCTGAAAAGTACTTATTTCTAAGAAAAAAAAAATATATATATATATGACCTAAAGAATTACACAGTGCTTTCAAATTCTGAAAGCAATTTGGCCTGTCTGATCTCATTTGCTTTAAGCTTCCATCTAGTGAAATAGGCAGAGCCACTTATTCCTGTCCTAATGGGACAAATGAATACAAGGGGCACCAAGGAACGTGAAGTTGAACCGTTAGCAGACGTGCCAGAGCAGTGACTGGGACTCCCGCCTTCCAACCCCCTGACAAATGGTTTCCTCCACACTCCTTCAAGTTCACGGGCATCACTTGTGGAAGGAAACTGAGGGACATTCTGAAAGATCCAGAATCACCAGTGAAGACAAGAAATAAGTGTTTTCCCTCTAAAGCCATTTGTGTTAAGACAATACGTGTAGCTGTTGCTGAAGAAGGTGCCATGGTAGTGCAGGGTCAGCGGTTCAAACCCACCAGAAAGTGATAGATGAGGCAGGCTGCTTTCATAAAGATTCAAAAAAACCAAACACACTGCCATCCTGTCGACATGCGGTGACCTCTGTAGGGTGTCTGATGCTGTGAAGTCTTTCAGAAGCAACCTCCTCTTTCTCCATCAGAGACGCTAGAGGATTTGAACCTCCAAACTTATGCTTAGCAGCTCAACCCGTGAGCCACAATAACCCCTTGGAAGTCCTGTGTGCGATTCTATGGGACTGCTGTGGGTCAGAATCGACTCCTCCGGCAAGCATGAATGGAGCTGCTGCAGAAAACAACCCCAGATATCCAGCCCGAGGAACTCCTCAATTCTTAATCTCTTAGTGCTGACATGGCACACAGACCTCAAGTACATGACTTTGAGGACAGACATTCTGAAGACAGACACGCGAGAGTCTGAAGACTTTGAAGTCCACATCAGAGTCCCGGCTGTAGCCACTCTCCTAGTTTTTGGAATCAGTCTGTGGTCTGGGGAAACCCTTTCTTTGCTGTCGGGCCCTCACTGGGTATCTGCCTTCCCTCCATGCATTTGTTTATATCTATTCAGCTCTTTTTAATAGAGCACCACTTAGAAGTTATGGGGTTTGGAACCCATCCTACTCCAATGGGACTTCAGTAACACAATAAGAGGAAAACTGTATTTTTAAACAAAGCCTATATACAGGTATAGGGGTGTGTTAGGCCAGGTTGACTAGATAAATAAATCCAATGGCACACATATATGTGTAAGAAAGAGTTTTATATCAAGAAGTAATTATATATCAGGAAAGCACCCCAGCCCAGGCCAACACCAGTCCTTAAGTCTGACTCTAGCCTGGAAGTCCCTCTACAGACTCACGCAGCCATGTGGTCAGACTTTGGCTGCCTTCACAATTAGTGACTGAGACCCAGAGTGAGCAGAACAGTGACAGGGTCACAGAGAGAGAGAAGGAGGTTCCCAGTTCTCCTGCTTAAAAGAAAGCCACACCCTCCAGGAAGCATCATCAGGTTGCAACCTGATGGACAGGTTGGTTCCCCTCCCTACATTTTTATACTTCTTCAAGTTGGCCTGAAATTCACTAACTACTGCAAGAAGTTAGGACTTCAACACATACTTTAAGAGGATTTTGATGGCCCACAGTTCAATTCATAGCCTCAAGTGAAGGCCGCTGAGGCATTCTCAGTCATCTGGGGCTCGTTTCCAAGTGGTGACTCAGAAACCAGGAGCCTTTCATCTGGAAGCTCTCCCCTCTTCAACCTGTGGGAATGAGAAGGATGAGAAATAATGGGCCAGCCTGGGAGCAGTGCCTAACACACTCATCCATATTCTGTTGTTAAATTTCTAATGCACCCACAGTAAAGGATGCTGGGAAATGTAGTGCAGTGATGTGTCCAGGGGAGTAGGAAAGTGGGTTCAGTGAACCATTAGCAGGGTCAGTCCCGGTCCAGCCCTTCTGATCAACAAATAGCTGTATCTTCTTTCTTCGCACATGGGGAACACACACCTGCTCTTGCCTCTCGAAATCTTCCCAGCCACAGCAGCCTGCACATATTCCACGCATTCTGGGGAATGATGAGTCAGCTTCTCTATTAGGGCCCTACACTATATGGCTACCCACAGAGCTGCAACCTGTGAAATAAAAGGGCAGGTTATCTCTCTCTCTCTCTCTCTCTCTCTCTCTCTCACACACACACACACACACACACACACAAACTAAACAATCAATGAGTGGAGACAGGAAAACAATGTAAGTCTCATTCAGAAAATGGAAGACTCAGAGGCCACAGTGCCACTGGTCAAAATCAACAATGAGGTCTTCCCTGCTGTCTTAGAGGCCCCTTTGGCCTAGAACTAGGAGGCATTCTCTTCTTAGAATCTGCCTCTGCCTCTGGGCAATCTGCCCTGTCCAATGCTCCTGGAGAGCTGAGAGGAGGACAGTGAGTTTCTTCACTCACCGCCCTCCACAGCCAGAGTCCAGGTGGACATGGGGGGGTGGGGGGGGAATCAGTCTGCCCTCCTCTGGGTGTTACTCTCTGCTTCTGCAGCTAAGCTCCCACCTGTGCAACTTGGGCAGCTAGGAATGGTTATAAGGTCCCCCCGACTAGTGTGACTCCAATTCTGCCTTACAAATCAGGCTAGACCAGAGCTTATGCCTGGGTACAGATAATAGCTGAAAACACAGGGAATCCAGTAGAGACAACCCCCTCAAGACCAATATTAAGAGTAGCGATACTAGGAAGGCAAGAGGAAGGGGGAGAGGGAGAAAGGGAGAACTGATCACAGTGCTCGACATATAACCCCTTCCCAGGGGGACGAACAACGGAAAAGTGAGTGAAGGAACAACAGTCTGTGTAAGACATAAAAAAATTTTTTATAAATTATCAAGGGCACCAGAGGGCAGTGATGCCCCCCCAAAAAAAATTATCAAGGGTTTATGAAGGAAGGAAGGTGGAGGAGGGGAGAAATTAGCTCAAGTAGAAAGAAAATGTTTTGAAAATGATGATAGCAACAAATCTACAAATGTACTTGATACAATGGATGGATGGATTGTGATAAGAGCTGCAAAAGGCCCCAATAAAATGATTTTTAAAAAAAACATTATTATGATAGACAACTGGTTTATTTAGGGATTCCACTCTACTCACCAGCAAAAAATGCTACCACCAAATTAATTCCAACTCATAACAGGCCTATAGAGGGTTTTGGAAGCTACAAATCTTTACAGGAATAGACAGCCTCATCTTCCTAACACAGACTGACAGGTGAGTTTGAGCTACTGGTCTTGTGCTTCACAGTGCAATGCTCATCTCACGACTCCACCAAGTCTCCTTGGGTGCTAAAAATAGTTTATCCAAAAGCTTCCTGGTTTTTCACCCAGAGGTGTCTTGAAAGAAAGGCCTGCTGATTTATTGCCCCCCCCCAAAAAAATCTGTCACTGTAAACCCCACAGAGCGAGTTTCTACATCGATACATAGGTGGTTGCCGTGAATCAAGGTCAAGTCAAGGGCAACCAATTATACCCTGGTTATATCAGTTATCTTGACAATCTAGGCCCTTCAAAAAAATTTTTTTAACTTAGCAGAATTCTAGTTTACTTGCTTCTCTTTATTTCCATATGGCAATAACTATAGCTCAAACCCTTTTTCTAGACATGACTTTCAAGTCTAATTTATTTGTTTCTTCATTTCCATTCTATTTCTTCTGAAAACGCTAACACCTTAAAGCCAACAACAACAATACATAATAAAGTCACCCCATTCTTCAGACCTCTACCACAGAAATAAATCATAGTGTTTGACTGGCATATCTTACTAGATCTTATCTCTTAACTGTGGTATCTAAACACATTGGGTTTTCTCTATTATTACCCATCATTATGCTGGAAAATTGGTCATTTGTTCTCTAGGCACATCTGTATCTCATAGCAGTGCAAAAAGAAAAAGCGAACGTGTGTTTCCCAAGAACCACAGTTTCATTAGGCACTAGGCCACAGGTGCAATTTCACCTAAGGTTCTGCCCCTGGTTCACCTAAGGTTCACGGACCTTCACCTTTCCATCATCTGCTAGCAATTTTCTCAGGACCTCACCAGTGAGTGGAAGCCACACATGAGGGAGCTTTAAAAAGTTTGTAGAGATTTTTAATAAAAAAGGTAATGGGATATTTCTCCCCCATATTTTAGGGTTTTATTACAGTGGAACCTCACTTCTAGTCTCCAATTTCTGAATTAATTAAGGAATATAATTTTAGCTGTAATGCTGCTACATGTAGCAGAAAAATCATAAGAGCTCAGGTCTACAAATAATAATAATTTATTGGTCATATGAAATTCAATATAGATGCTTCTAATTAGTAAGCAGTTGTCTTCCAGTAGCAATTCAGGAACCAGAAATCCTTCCCAAAGCCTCCAGTTTGATGCAAAAAGGTCAAAGAGATCCTGTAGGAGGATATTAGGTGCCAAACATAATCTTATTTATTCACATGCTATTGGTTAGAACTTGATCACTTGGCCATACTCCTTGCAAAGGAGGCTGGGAAATGTAGTGTAGCTTTGTGATCCTGACTATTAGGAGATCTATTTGGTCAACAGCTAGCTCTGCAATGGGCAGTTAGTTCCAAGATTTTTAAATTAGCATTTTCTTCTGGCTCCTGAATACACGCGTAGCAGAATAATTTTGGACTGCTTAAAACAATTTGCCTTAAATTTTTGTTAAGCATATCATGTACATATCGGTTGGCATGTTCTATTAAGCTAATGGAAGCACTTGTCTATGCTTTGAAATTGGGAAGATGGCTGCCTGACAGACTGACTAGAAGAGATGCATATCTGTGCCTATTCCAAAGAAAGGTTACCCAACAGAACGTCGAAAGCATCCAACAATATCATTAATACCAGATGAAAGCACAGTTTTGCTGAAGACAATTCAGTCCACTCGTAACCAGAAATTGAAGGTAAATTCAGAAGAGGACCTGGAACAAGGGATATCATTGCTAACACCACATGATTGAAAACAAGGAATCCTAGAATACATATATCTGTGTTTTATTGACTGTGCTAAGGCATTTGGCTGTGTGAATCATAATCAACGATGGATACCACTGAAAACATTGGGAACCCCAACACACTCCATTATGCTCATGGAGAACCTGAACATAGACCAAGAGATGAGCCTTCAGAGAGAAGAAAGGGATACTGTGTGATCTAAAATCAAAATAGGAGTATTTCAGAATTATTTCCTTCCACCATATGTATAAATACTGTATGCTGAGAAAATCACTTGAGAAGTTGGACTATATGAGGAAGAACACAGCAAGAGGATTGAAGGAAGGCTCATTAACCACCTGTGATATGCAGATAACAAAGCCTTGCTTGTCGAAAGGAAGGAAGACTTGAGGGAAGCCTTTGCTGATGAAGATCAAAGACCCAATCTGTCTGGATTACCAAAATCGTCACAGTAAGTGGAGAAAAGATTGAAATTTTCAAAGATTTCATCTTGCTTGGATGCACAATCAACCCTCTTGGAAGCAGCAGTCAAGAAATCAAAAGACATATTGCATTGGACAAATATGCAGCACAAGACTTCTCTCAGTTGGTAAAGAGCAAAGATCTCATTTTGAGGACTAATGTGCACCAGACACAAGCTGTGGTATTTTCAGTCCCCTCATATACATGCAAAACTTGGACAGTAACTAAAAAAGACCACAGAAGAATTGCTGCACTTGAATTATGGTATTGGAAAGAATAGTGAAAGTACCATGGACTGCCAAAAGAACAAACGTCTGCTGGAAGAAGCACAACTAGAATGCGCCTTAGAAACAATGATGATGAAATTCTGTCTCATGTCCTTTAGGCATGTTGTCAGGAGAGACTAGTTGCTGGAAAAAGACATGCTTGTTGAAGTTTAAGTTCAGCCAAAAAAGAAAGACTGTAAATGAGATGGACTGACACAGTGACTTCCACCATGGGCTCAAACATGACCACTCTTGTGAGATCGGTGTGAGATCCTGTAGTGTGTGGTTCTGTTGTACGGATTCAGAACTGACCTGGTGTGTTACCTAACAACACCACTAACAGCCCTACCACTAAGATTCGTAGCCCCAGACACCAACGAACCTCCACTGCCAACTTATTCCTCCAGGCACAGCTTCCTCCATCACATCTCAGCATTCACTTCAAGTAAAAAAACAATCAATCTCACATAAGTTTCAATCTTATGTTCAAAGTCAGGCAGTCCCAGCCACAAAAATATTCTAAGACAAAGGGTCCTTTCCCTCTCAGAAGCTCTTTGGGGGTGCTCCCTTCCAAGGAGGAAGACTCTACCAACAAGCAGAACTTGGAGCAACCGTTTATGATGCCATAAATCCAGTGGCTACAGGAGGGGAACCTTCTTCCACCGTTGTTCACAACAAGTCCATTTGCCTTTTCTGTGATGAGCTAGACCGTCTTGGTGCCTCTGGGTGATTCACCCTTAAACTTCTTCCCACTGGGTGGCCAGAGAACAGTCACAAGTGAGCTGGGAACAAGGGCCATGACATTCAGGCTCCTGCTCCAGCCCCATGTCTCTTGTGAGAGGAAGCAGGCAACCTCCTGAGCCCGAGCCAGGAGGGCATGCTGATGGAGCCCAGCAGGACCTCAGTGTGCAAAGACAACACAGTCTCCCTCTAATTAATCAACTCATTCATCCCATCAATCTGCAGGCATATGCTGATGATGCCTTCTTTCTGCCAGTCCCTATGCTGGGCAGCAGAGACCGGATGACTCATTCATTCTCTCCTCCAAGACCTTGTCCCCAGGGAGTTTTCCTACTAGCAGGCTCTTTGTCCCTTGTAGCAAAATGCCTTTGTTAAAACATAGGTATCAGGCATCAAAGACCCAGAGCAAAAAATCATAATGTGAATGAGGGGGGAGGGATTGCAGAGTGGAGGTCCAAAATGGACATCCCTTTACAGAAGCGTTGTGAGAAGACAGACCAGTAAGGGTGCAGTGTAGCGTGGATGAAACATACAGCTTTCCTCTGGTTCTTTAATGCTTCCTCCTCGCCCCCTCTTCATGACCCTAATTCTGCCTTACAAATCTGGCTAGACCAAAGCATATACATGGGTACGGATAAGAACTGGAAACACAAGAAATATGACAGATAAACCCCTCAGGACCAATATTGAGAATAGCCACACCGGGAGGGGAAAGGGAAGGAAGGGAAGAAAGGGGGAACTGATCACAACAACCTACCTATAACCTCCTTCCAGAGGAATGGAAAACAGACAAGGGGGTGGGGGGGGACACATCACACAATGCGAGACATGAAAAAATAATCATTTGTAAATTATCAAGGGTGTATGAGGGAGGGAAGGAGAACAGAGGAGAGAGGGGAAAAATGAGCTGATACCAAGGGTTCAAGTTGAAAGAAAATACTTTGACAAGATGGCAACATATGTACAAATGTACTTGAGACAATGGATGGGTGGGTGGACTGTGATAAGAGTTGTACAAGCCCCCCAGTGAAATGATTAAAAACAACAACATAGGACTGAGCCCCGGTGGCATAGTGGTTGAGTGCAGGACTGCGGCCCACTAGCTTGGTGGTTCAAATCCAGCAGCAGCTCTCCAGGAGCAAGGCTGAGCCTCCCACTCCCACTCCCACCACAGAGCAGTGAATCCCCCCCCCAAAAAAAACAATAAATAAATAAACCATAGGCTATAGATCTTCTCTACAGTGCATTGGTATCAGCCGCGATTCAGAGTAATGGATCTCTCCTCCATCCCACTCCACCCCCACACTGGCAGTTTAGGGGAGGGACTTAAATGCAAATGCCCCACATCCAGTCCTGCAGGTCTGAACTCAATGAAGTCACATTTCTTCTGCAGTGGCAGACTCTCCTCAACCCTGCGCCAGAGTCTTGGGAGACAGACTTGACTGTTTGCTGGGGAATTGGTAGCAGGAAAGGGAACACGGTGGTAGGCAGATGAAGCAATGTAAACCCATTTCTCCTGCACAGTAATAGCGCTATGTGCCCTGGTAGTTGTGCAATGTGAGTAACCACATCCCAGGCCAGTCCTCCAGGCGTGCACACATGCAGGTGTCACTATCCCTCCTCATATTTCCCAGGCACCCACATCCCATGGAAATCTCACTTCCATGTTAACAGTGAAAATGGTGATCAGACTTGTAAGGCTTTTCCGTACAGAGGAGACTCTGGCTCCAGCTGTGGACCCGGATGCCCCTCTCAGGTTTGCAGTTTGAGGAATAGCTCTCCCCAACATCTGCTACCCCACCCCCACCCCAGGGGCAGGAATCAGGAAAGTCAGGAGGGGAGGCTGAGGCCAGTAAGAGTATGGAAGAACCGATGCACTTGTAAATTTCTCTTTCAAAGTTGCAAAATTTTACTCTCCCTCCTGTGAGGTATATTTCCCTCTCGCCTTGAGGGCAGGGGGCTTCCGTTCTTGCTTCCAAGTCGCTTGTGTTGTGCCTTCTGTCCATCTGTTTCTCCAGCCGATGCAGCTGCCGTCTGTGCTCACCCAACCGCTCTTGCAGGACTCAACATGTTTCCTCCTTTGGGCAGCGGGCCAAGCAAGCAGCCGCTGCCGGCAGGGTCACTTACTGCCCGGGGCCTTTTCCTCGCCTCTACCTTGGGGACCAGCTCTGAATGGTCAGCTTCTTCCTTCTTTGTTGAGCTCTCTTTAGGACTGACCAGAGAATGTGCGTTCGCTTTGCGGGTGAGACCAACACTGGTCTCTCTGGCGCTATCAGACACTTGGTGTGAGAAAACACAGAGCCAAAACATGTTTTCCACTTCCCACTCAATGGCTTCCTTCAAAGGGGACTCTTGTCTGTTCTCCTGAAGCCCTCCCCCACCCAGGCCTGGCTTGGAGACCTTCAGGGATGTCTTCTGGTGCCCGCTCAACTTCTTAGTTTGGAGCACCGGCTAGGATGATCTTTCCTCTTCCACAAAGAGATGGCCTTCTGAACTCTCTGAGACCCCTTCCTATCTATAAGCCGAGGCAGACTCTCACCTCAACCAGAGCTAATGTGCCCCCCAGCCGACCTGGAGTCAGGTTTGAAGATACTCTTGGTTGTCAAATGAGGAGAAGGGATGCTACAAGTGTCTATTGAGTAGAAGGTACTCGCAAACAGCCTACCATGCACAGAACAGCCCTCCTAGAATGTCCCCTGGAAGGAGGTGGAGAACTCTCTGGTTCCCCACAATGCAGAGGACTGGAGATCACAGGACATCCCCCAGCCCCGATTCTCTAGCCTTTCCTCTCCTCCCTGCCTCTCCCCTCTCTTCTCTTACACACACACACACACACACACACCCTGCTTACAGTGGCTCTTTATTTCCAGGCATCTCACAGCCACCACTCCTGCTCAAATACTGCTAAATTTATGCTTAGGTTGCCCCAAGGGGTTAGGTCTCCCGCAAGCCATGACTTCCTCTTTAATTGGGCGGTCTATAAGATCAGCGGTCCATCCCACAGAAATTCATCCTTGTCTGACATCAAGTTCTGGATCTCAGTTACTGGGGGGAATCTCTAATCATGGAGTGCAATTTCAAAGTGAATAATAATAGTCATTCCTCATGATAAACTTTGATTCAACTTAAAGGAAACACCTATTAATACTAGGCTCGTATGCGTTTGTCCTACTTTGTGTAGGTAGAGTGTTTCACATTTTATTTCAACAGTCATGTGTCAAGTATAGAATGAGTGTCAAGTATAGAATGAAAGCTCCTTCGGGACCCAAGGGGGTACATTTTTTTTACTTAAAGCTTCATCACACAACTTTATCTCAATGGAACAATGTGTGTTTTTCCGCAGGCATTTGGCAGTTTAAGTATTGACCTCTTTTAAGGTAAGGCATTTAACATCAGCAAACGTATTTAAAGAATGAGCATGTTGCTTATCTTTCCAAGATGTCCTGATAGAGAGGCCTTCTCTTTTCCTCCCCTCACAGCAGTCCAGCAGGTTATCTATAGACTTGAAAAGTCATGAAATTGCCTTTCTCTAAACAGTTTCCTCTTGAGTGAAAGTTCTTGAATTTCAGATTAACCTAAAGAACGAAGTCAAATCACTGACAACCACGGGCCTGGAAAACTCTGAAGGCAAAACGTCCAGTTCTCAGCCAGAAGGCAAGCTATGGAAGGGCAGGGGAGGGAAAAAGAGCTGCTGGATGTGCCCGTGGCCGTCGGGATTGTGCACAGGCTTGTGGAAGGAGGGTGGGGATGGCACCATGTGTCAGGATAGGGACACAAGGAGGAAAAGGAAAACAGCAGAGAGGAGAGTGAAAGACGACATAAAGAAAGGTCTTGGGGCAGAGGGACAGAAGGGAAGATAGAGAAAGGTGGAGGAGCAAAGGGCAACTGGAAGAGGAAAAGTATGCAGGAAGGGAGCACAGCAGGTGTCCCCGGGCTAAACTGGAAAGTCCACATTCTCATTAGGCAAAGCATTTGAGGGGGAAAAAACAACAGGGAAATAAGAATGTCTTCCTTGAGTGGTTCTTGATCCCCAGTTCTGGGTAGGAGAGAAAGATACAGGCAGAAAGAGAATGTCCTATCCTCTTTGGGTTGTTGAAACTGTGATCCTTAGGCTTCCTGTTAATTGGGCTGGGCCAGCATTCTCCCATGTAATGATCTAACCTAATGGGGTCCCTCTCATGAGGGGATCTTCTGTGAAGCAGTCAAGCCATTGTGGGGACCCTAGACCTTGATTGAAGGAGGTCTCATTCAGGCCCACTGCTAGTATCCATTGACCATGTGTAGAAACTGGTGGGTTTCTGCAGGATATGGGCCCTTCTGATTGCCAACCCCCTGCTATCCCGACTGCTGATCCCAGGAGACATGCACGGCTGCCAACCTTGCCTCCTTGACCTGGGGGGACTCATTAGCTCTGTAACCACCGATCTGTGGCCTCCCTGCTTCCTGCTCCTCAGCCCTAAGCTAGGAGACTCAGGAAAAGCCTGCAGCTGACATCAGACCCACTGACTTGAATTGGGTACATCTACAATTATAGGAGTCATTTCTTGTTGTGAATCTTTTTCTACCTCCACATGCAAGCAAGTGCTGTCGGTTTGACTTCTCTAGAGAACACAGCCCAGCACAGAAACGTGTTATCACTGTGCACAGACTAAACAGACCACCAAGGAACTAGTCTCTGCTTGTTCTGAAGCGTGTCTTAGACTTGAGGTCAAAATTCCCTCCCTCATTCATTTGTCCCTGCATGACTGTTAGAGGTTTACCCTCAGCGGGCAGTGGCAGTTCTGTGGCTGAACCTACTCTCACGTTCTGTGAAGGAAAGCCAGCTTCCATTGCTGCTCAACACACCTCCTATACAGCCACCACCCAATTCCCAGTGAAGGCTTGAGAAATGCTTTGAGGCAGAACAAGCTTCAGCGGAGCTTCTTGATTAAGCTGGCCTAGGAAGAAAGGTCTGGAGATCTACTTTCAAAGGACTGCCATTGAAAACCCAATGGCAGAAGTGCAGTCTGTGGAGCCACCGTGAGGGAGAAGCCACGTTGAAGCCAACCACCAGGAAGACAGTGAGCTCTCTGATCTTCTCTGACACAGGAGAGAATAAGAAATCTGCAAAAGGTCCCAGACAATCCCCTCCTCATGCCCCATCTAACCAGTCTGTTTTCCTCCTGCCCACACTTTTTAGAAGACCCAGCATCCCCCTGGTGCTCTCTGGTGAACAAACTCTGTATCCTAAGTTCTTCCTGAACTAGTCACTCTGCCATAAAAGAGAGCCCGGCTTCAGCATCCCTTCCAGAGAGTCCCTGCAGCAAAGAAGGTGTTTAGCTGGTAGCCTCCGGCAACCACGCTTTAAAGATTTATTCCAATCTCCCCGCTGAGGCAACTCTTTCCCCAGACTGTTCCCTGGGAACTGCCCAGCCCAGTGGAAGAACTCGCTGTTGCTGGGGGCCGTCAAATCAACCCCAAACAACCTTCCAAACAAGACGCTACCCAGGTCTTGGCCGCCTTCTTGGATCTTTGCTGTGTTTGAGGCCAGTGGACACTGCTGGGTCCATCCATCTCTAAGAGAGTACCTTCACTTTCCTGGACCCTCTCAACTGGACCACACATGATGCTGAAAATCAGCCCAGGGGTCCTAATGGATGGATGACAGTGGTCCACCTTCTCCTAGCCCAACCCTGGACCCCTCTACCAGAAACCCATTGCTTCCTTCGCTCTCTGCTTTGGCAAGCACCGCTGCATCCTAGAAGCTCCCCACCGGGTCCCGCTCCCCTGTCCTTCACAAGACCTCCCTCTGGTAAATCTCTTGTGTGTCTAAATACATCTTGGCATCTGCCTTTTCTAGGACCCAACTTGGCACAGTGATGGTGAAGAGGGTTCGAGGGAGTAGGCTAAAGTCAAATGGGGACTTGGAACGGGGTCCCTTCCTTAGAGGCTGGCAAGAAGGACCCTACCCCAAGTGGGGTGGGGAGCATAGATCCCTGGCTACAGTTTCCACAGGCAGTGATCTGAGGAAACAGCTCAACAAAAATCCTCTCTGGCTGCCAGGGTGGCTGTTCAAGTTCTGGAGAGAGACGGACCACCCTGAGCACAGAGAACAGGCCAAATTTATTTAATAAACATTGTTGCTGTTAGGGGCCATTGAGTTGGCCATGACTCGAATTAACTGTACGTTCAGCAGAGCAAAACACTGCCCAGTTCTGCACCATCCACCCCAACCCCCACATTGTTCTTATGTTAGAGCCCATTTGTTATCGCCCCTGGGCCAACCCATCCCTTGAAAGGCTTCCTCTTTTCCAGTGCCCCTCTACCCAGCATGCTGTCCTCCTGGTGCTGGCTTGTGCTGACAACACATCCAAACTATGGAAGACAAAGCCTTGCCACCCTGACCTCGAAGGGGCATTCTGGCTGCGCTTTCTTTCAAGACATATTGATTCGTTCTGTTGGCAGCCCATTGTACTTTCAATATTCTTCTCCAGCACCACAGTTCAAACGCATCAGTTCTCCTTCAGGTTTCTTTATTCCATGTCCAACTTCCGCCTGCACAGGAGGCGACTGAAAATACTGTGTCCTGAATCCAGCACAGAGTCCTTGATCAGCTCGGGCCCTGAACTCACATCCTTGTTCGTCAGCATGTGCAGAGGTCCTGTGCGGAACGTTTACCGAATGCAATGCGTACTTAGGTCTCTTGACGGCTGCTTCCTTGAGCACGGGTTGTGGAGCCAAGCAAGACAAAATACCCAACGACTCCAACCTTTTCTCCATTTATCCTGATGTCGCGTATTGGTCCAGTTGTGAGGATTTGGGTCGTCTTAACATTGACCTGCGATCCACACTGAAGACTGTGATCCTTGAGCCTCACCAGCCAGTGCTTTAAGCCCTCCTCACGTTCAGCAAGCAAGGTTGAGTCATCTGCACACCACAGGTGGTTAATAAGCTTTCTTCCGCTCCTCATGCCACACTCTGCTTCATGTCATCCAGCTTCATCTCATCCAGCCAATAGAGGAAGGAATAAAAAGACCCCTGGGCAGTGGGCAAGGTGGGATAGAAGTGGATAGATGGCCTAAGCAGCACTAAAAAACACATTCCCAAGAAAGCTCAGGGGGCACACTACTCGCCAAGGCCACCAGAAACGCATTCCCAAAAGGAGCACCAAGGCCAAGCAATTCCGTGATGGCCTCACTCTGCGGGCGGCAGCTGACAGTACCCGAACCACGCACAGAGCTGGGCCGGCCAGCCCCACGCCCGGGCGAGGACTCCATATGAAAACAGGAGGCAGGGAGCAGCACTTGCACACCAGGCAATGCTTTCTAGCTCCAGCTAGGGGTGAACCCGAAAGACAGGGAAGAGGAAGCAATATTCCCATGGGAAAAGCTGTGTGGCTGGAGACCCATTTTGTGTGCAAGAGAAATGGCCCATGTGGAGCACTGATGAAGGTTCCTAACAGAAGCTAATGGCCTGGCAGGCAGGTCAGGAACCTGCCCGACCAAGGGAAGAAGGCTGGAAGGGAGAAGAGGAGCAGGGTGGGCGGAGGCAGCGGCATAGGTTTTTAATGACACGCCAGCACCCACGAGAAAGTAGACACCATGTATGACCTGTATCATGGGTTAGCTGCCCTCCCTCTCGAGCAGTGGTTTTCAAACTGTGGGTCCTGACCCCTTTGGGGGTCAAAGGACCTTTTCACAGGGGTCACCTAAGACCATAGGAAAACACTATTTCTGATGGTCTTAGGAACCAAGACACTGCTCCTCTACCCATCTCCAGACGGACCCACCATATGCAGACACGCCCGCATACAAGTACCTGGCCCTGAAGACTGTTACCCATGCCACACCATGCTTCAAGACAAAACTTCATTTATTTGTCCTTAGAAATAAATATTTCACAATATTTAATTACATATTGCTTATGTGATTAATCACTATGCTCTAATTATGTTCAATTTGTAACAATGAAAACACTTCCTGCATATCAGATATTTACATGACGATTCATAACAGTAGCAAAATATCAGTTATGAAGTAGTAATGAAAATAATTTTATGGTCAGGGGTCACCACAACATGAGGAACTGTATTAAAAGGCCACAGCAGGAGGAAGGTTGAGAGCCACTGCTTTTTTTTTTTTTTTTTTCGCATCACTGCTCTCTGGCGGTGGGAGTAGGAGGCCCAGCCCCACTACTGGAATTGAACCTCCGTCCCAGTGAGCTGCAGTCCCGTGCACAACCACTACGCCACCGGGGCTCAGCCCGAGAGCCACTGCTTTAGACCCAACCTGAATTTGCTCTAGACGCAAGTATTTCTTGCTTGTTCCATGACATAAACTTTTTCTCTGGCTTTTAAAGTATTGATGGTGATCATTTCTTATTCTCTATTTTTATCTTTATTATTATTTTATCTTTTCTGTTTTGTTTTTCTTGTTTCTGTTAAGTTCCTAGTTTGTGAACCACAAAAGGGGGTGCAGAGAGATGATACCTGATGCAATGGTTAATGTGTTGGTCTGGGTAGACGAGGAAACAAATTCATAAACACATGTGTATATAAGGGAGAGGTTTATGTACAAGAGCAACTGTACATTAAGAAAACATCCCAACCCGGCCCAGTCCAAGGTCATAAGTCCAATATTAATCCTTATGTCTGATACCAGTCCTCTTTAGACCTACAGAACACATGCAATGAGAGCAGGATAATCACAGGCCAGTGGATGCAGACTCTTGTGTGTCCATTGGTGATAGAAGCATGGCAGCACTGTTGGGGGCCTCTCTATGGCTTCTCAAGCATCTCAGCACTGGCAGGAGTCTCTATGTGACTTTTCCAGCTTTAGAGGTCTGGTTCCAACAGGGTAAATAGCTTCTCCTCCGTGATGTCCCACAGGAAGTCAGGCTTATGTCTTGTCAGTGGAACGTCTCCAAGGGACTGAGTCGTAAGTCTCTTGCCTTCAAAGGGGAAATACGGCAAGATTTTCCAGAATTCTCAGGAGAAAGCCATGCCCACACAGAGGTCCCATTGGCTATCTCCAGATTGACAGGCTAGACCCCACCCCACCCCTACACTCCTAATCCCAATTCCCAGATTACATGACTGCCACAGTTCATAAGGATGTGGAGAGGAGGAGCAAACAATGAATGTGGGGGGAAGACTTAAAGTGTCGACTAAAAAACACATAAGTATCTATATGTGTGCGCAGGGTATGTATGTATAGTAGAATGAACCTTGAGAAAGATCATGAAAAGAATGATGGCAAATCCCATATAATGAATGTGGGGGCGGGGAGAGAGCATTAGAACTGATTGTGATGATGTCTATACAATGCTTTTTAGAAGAGATTTAACTATGGAAGTGAAGACTGCATCGAGAAAACTACTTTAAAAAACAAGAAATCAAACTTGACCAATGGTTACCATGGGTGAAGGAGGAAGACTTGCTGCTTAGGGGCATTGAGTTTATGTTAATGATGGTGGAATAATTTGGAAAAGGTGGTCAATAATGGTCATACAACATGAAGAGTCTAAACAATGACACATGTAGAAATTGTTGAATTGGAGACTGTATTGTTGGGTATATTTTCGCCACAATTTAAAAAATAATGACTACACAAATAACAGTGAGTGCAAGGAAGAAGAAACGTTCTAAAACTGGTTGTAGTGATAATTGCACAACTCTTCTTGATAGTATTGAATTGCATGGCATGTGGATGAAACGTCAGTTAAACTGTTTAAAGAAAGAAAACAAACACCAGGGAAGAGGCAATGGACAACCAAGAAGACGAAATGATTTCAACCACTGACTTAAGCCAACCTTTGTCTTCAGCCAGCCCAAGCTGAAACGTGATGACTCTCACTTCCCTTACTCAGTATAACTACTGTCACCTCTGAGTGCCAAGACAACCAGCAACAGTGGCCAGTGCTGAGCCTTCGAAATGGCCTGAGTCCTCAAGAAGACCAACAGGCCACTGATGTTGCCTCTGTTGGACCCTCAGTTCCATAAGGGACAGCTGAGGCTTCAGGTCACATTTCTGACCCTCGCCTATTTGTTGATGGTACAAACCCCATAAAACTAGTGGGGGGGATGAGCTCAGTCTTCATTCTCATTCTAGCAAATACCTGAGTCTCCTAGGCATGCCTTCTAAAGTAGATCTGCTGTTCTCTGTCGAATACATGACCTCTACCCCTTGATTTTTTTTTCTCCTTCCTGAAAGAACACATGTTTATCCAGAATGACACCAGGCCCCGTTCTCCGTCTGATGAACAGTTCTGGTCAGTGAGATGTAATCCCTGAATGGAAAGCCAAAGGCTGGCCAGGAAAAGTGCCTCTTTGCCAGCCCCCTCTGCCCTTCCACCCAGCTTAGGTCTTTATGCCAGGATCATAGGGGTGCCACAGCTGTCCTGTGATCCTGAAGCAATCAGCACACAAGGAAGGACAGAAAGCCAGGAAAAGCAGTGGTCTCGCCCTCCCTGCCCTGCGGTGGGAAATCAATCAGACCTGGTTTGGGCCACTTTAGGAGCTTTCTGTTATCTGAAACCAAATGCCTTCCTACAGGATACAGCTTCCTACACTTCCCACGCAGTCCCCCAGCTCTGCTGTCTCCCCCACCACCACCCTCGATGACTGTGACCTCATCATCATCTGAGACGAGCCAGCTTCTGGGAGCATTTCAGTGACTTCAGATGACTGGTCCATGAGCTCATAGGGAGAGCCAGGAAACTGGCTTTAAACCTAATGAGTCCCTAGGATAAAGTGACCAGACATCCCTCTTTTTTAACAATTTAACAACATCCACGTCATTTTAAAATTAAAATAAATATATTACAATACTATGTTGTGTTCTATGAAAAATTTTGTTGCTCCATATAGGCCAAATTTTTAATCAAGAACACTCCCCTGCCCCCCGGTCAATGGTGTCCCACTTAAAATCTGGTCACTTTACCCTAGGAGGGAAACCCTAAGATTGTCCTCAAGAGGCAGACCCTCATTATCACCCTGGGGACCCAGCCCTTTCTTAATAGTTCTACTTGTGTGCTGACTGCCTTAGACCTCAAAGCCCGGGTAGGGCTCCGGTGCTTTTTGCTTTTGCCTGATTTCTTTTCCACGATCCCACTCTCTCCATCTTGCAGACTTGCTGATTTTTGAGGAGCTAATGATGTTTTGGAGAGTGGTTGGAATGAGCGTGGTCCAAGACTCGATCTATTAAGAAAGGCTTCGTTGGGTTGCCCTAAATCTCATAGATGGCCCTGCCCCATGAAGAACCCGGAGGTCTGCTTGTTTCCTCTAGGACAGAGAGCTGCTTGGCAGCCCTGCCTTCCTCAGAAGAGGGCAAGGTTTCAGGCAAAAAATTCAAAACCCCGCTCCTTCCACCATCTACTCTGTCCCCAACTCCTCATACATTTTCAAAGGAAACTTGAGATGGCTTTTCTCTCAAAGTGAGAAATATCGATCCGATGTTTGCCTTCCTTTTGCTCTCACCTTTGGGGTAGACTGGCTGGAATCTTGTTGGTGCTTTGCTCTAAATATATGTTCATGGACCCTGAGCAACTACAAGGAAATTGTTCTGGCAATAACCCCTTGGTGGGTGTGCACACCAAGTGAATCTTTAAAGTCACGCTCCTGATACATGGGCTTCAGAAGTTCCCAAATCATGACTGTTGATCTTTGAGATTTAATTCACAGGCACCTGATCCAGTCTATAACTGGTTGCCTAGCAAACCCTAATAGTTCCAGGTAAAATAACAATGTGTTTACTTAACCCTATGTGGCATTTAGAGATTAATGGCTATTTTTTTTTCTTCTTTTTAGATATGGCACTAATGATTCACCAGGTCACATTCTATTCTGAGTCTGTGCCCTTTCCTACCTGCCGGGGTACTGTGTGTCCTCTGCAGGTATGGCCTTTGGGACTATCCCTGGTGAGTGGCTCTTACAATACAGAAAATGTCTCCAAAAACAACTTCAGTGAAGCTCTCCACCAAGCAGCATTTAGAGTATGTATCTGATGGGTGTGAACGCTTGTTCCTGACGGTTATAATTCAGCACCCGCAGGTGTAGAACACCTCCTGTCTTCTACCCTTCTCCATCACGGCTTATTAGCTCTTCCATCCTGTACCCCTCTCTGTTTACTCTTTCTCCCACTTCCAGGGCTCTTTCTTCAATATCGTTGTCTATCTTTGCTCCTCTCTGGGAGTGCTAGTGTGAAGTATCAGCATTTTTTCTTCTCCCTTCTCCTAAAAAAGGATTTTGTTGTTGTTGTATGTTGGAGAATTTTAGAAATCTACTCTTCTGAATTTATGAGAAATTCCTTTTGGACAGACTAGATCCAAATTCAGAAACACAAGACTTTTTGATAAAGTGCATTTAATTTGCTAGTGTTGAGTTCAAAATAGGTGACAAATGGTTAGCCTTCAATGTTAGAGAACTTCTCTTTTTTTAATAGTTAACATTAGTTCTTTTAAATTTTTTTATTATTTTAGTTCTTTATCTATTTTTAAATAATTTTATTGGGGGTTTGTATAGCTCTTATCACAATCCATAGATACATCCATTGTGTCAAGCACATGTGTACATTTGCTGCCCTCATTATTCTCAAGACATTTGCTTTCTACTTGAACCCTTGGTATCAGCACCTCATTTTCTCCCTCCCCCACCCCCAAGAGCACTTGATAATTTATAAATTATTATTATTATTTCATGTCTTACACTGTCTGATGTCTCCCTTGACCCACTTTTCTGTTGTCCATCCCCCAGGGAGGGGGCTATATGTAGATCCTTGTAATTGGTTCTTCCTTTCTACACCACCCTCCACCCACCCTCCTGGTATCACCACTCTCACTACTGATGCTGAAGGGATCTTCTGTCCTGGGTTCCCTGTGTTTCCAGTTCCCATCTGGACCAGCGTACGTCCTCTGGTCTAACTGGATTTGTAAGGTAGAATTGGAATCATGATTGTGATGGGGAGAGAGCAATGAAGAACTAGAGGAAAGCTGTATGTTTCATCGCTGCTACACTGCATCCTGACCAACTCTTCTCCCTATGACCTTTCTGTAAGGGGATACCCAGCTGCCTACAGATGGGCTTTGGGACCCCACTCCTCACTGCCCCAACTACGTGGACCGCCGCCCCTCCCCCCAGATGAATGCACTTCAGAGGACAGCACTGAAGCTACAGCTCAGGGACAGGGCCATGTCTGATCCGAGCACGCGGTGGGAGAGGTTTTCAGTCATACTGGTAGATGAGCCAGCGGGCAGGGCTGGGTGAGGGGTCGGAGCCAGGTTGATTGGTCTAGCATGTTCAGAATATTATTAGCAGCTACGCGAAATTTCCTTTTCTCCAGATGAGCTCTTTTTCCTACTCATTTTTCCCTTGGTGGGAAGAAAGCCTGCCGTGATTAAAACGATTTAAAGAGGGAACGTTTAAGTCAAAGAACATCTGGACTTGATGCTCTGAGAAGCTGTCCATATTAGAAAGAGAAAGATGTAACCGTCTTGGAGGTGCCCCAAGCTGCAGACTCAGAAGCATGTGGAGCTTTTTTCTCCTGCGCATGGGAACAAGGCGCCTTCCCTCGGAGCATCTGCCTGGGAACAGCAAGTCAGGAAAACTAACACCGAGGGAAATAAGAGGTGGACCCTGTTCCCTAACTTATAACAGAGGGAATTCTGGACGCCTGGTATTCCACAGTAGAAAAGCCTCTACTTTGGTAAGTTAGAGATAAAGTGCAAGTACATGATCCTGCTTTAAATATCATTCCCGCAGATTATTCTTTCAATTGAGTACGTGGTTGATGAGATTTTCCTATAGAAGCAGACATCCTTTTCTCTCTTCCCGCCATGTCATCCAATCCCTTTCACCCCTTCTCCCATGCAGATATTAGGTTTCCGCACCTGTGATCTCAGGGACCTTAATGTAGATACCTCCCACCTTGTGACACATGTATCTACTGAGTTTGCATGTCTTATGGCTACCTACAAATGACCCAAGATAGTAAAGTTTTGCTCTCTCTTCTCCCACTTCTACGTGGACCATCAAGAGGGGCTGAGGTGAGCATGCTACCATACAATGGTATCTGACTCCCTTATTTTATCCGCTCTCCTATCTTTCCTATCCTCTATGAGTTTACTATAATCTTCATATATTATTGCTGTGCAATTGACCTAGTGGCTCTTCGGTTGTTGGCAGCTAGCTTCCTCTCACAGTCAAGGACTTGGCAACCTTTCTGTGGGGTGGAGTTGGAGGCCTCATGGAAGGACAGAGGATAGGGAATATCAGCAACAGAGACAATAGAGGGAAGGGGACCAGAAAGTGGTCTTTCCAGAAACAGCCTAACCATCAGAGACAGTCCCTGAATTAAAAGTCATGACCATCGAGTCCATACTGAGTCAATACTAGAGACCCTATAGAACTCCATGAACTACCCCCTCGGGTTGAAGACTGGACTCTTTATAGGAGTAGAAAGCGCCATCGTTCTACTGAGGAGCATCTGCTGGGTTTGAACTGTTGAACTTGAGCTTAGCAGCCCAACTCACAACCCACTAGGCCACTAGGGCTCCATTCGAGGCCTTCCTAGTTGTCATCCCTTCCAGCCTGTCTCAAGCCAGAGTAGACTTGTGCTCCACAAGCTTCCTAAGGCTGCTTTCCTGGAAGTAGATCAATAGCTCTTTCTTCTACGGCACCTCTGAGTGGACTTGAACCTTCACCTTCCACTTTACAGCCAAACACATCGGACATTGGCACCACTCAGGGATTCCACATTGAGGGAAAGACACAAGATGTGTTCAGGAAGAAGTAAATAAAAGCAGCTGCTCTGTGACTCCCCTCTGGTCTGAAATTCCATGACTCTACATTTAGTCATCGCCTCAAACATCCTGATTCCTCTATTTTGAAGGAAGGTATTTGAGTCACCTACACCGTAAATCCTCAAGTCACCCTGTCTCAGCTCACTCTCCAGAGATCCAGTTCGCCACCTTGCACTCTCCGTCCTATCTTGCTGGGCCATATGGAAATGCCATTATAATGGGTCAAAAATGGCCCCGGTTATTTCATATGATTCTACCTAACACTACCAAAAAATCCTACCATGCTACCTTTAGGAAGGGCCTGACATCTCTCTCCTCTCCTCACTCTCGACTGACCCTCTTCCAGCTCCGGCCTCAGATTCCATTCTAGTTTGTGGCCAATGCTCACCTTTCCAACCAATCCTGGAATTGTCCCTGCCCAGCGTGCTCACAGTAATAAGGAAGCAATATAGAGACACTCAGCAACTCCCCAGGCCAGCAAGTCGAGTCTTCCAGGTAGAATTCATAGCGGATGTGCTTTCCCAAGTGTGCCTTCCACCCCTTGGTTCACCTGAAAACTTCTCTGGGGTCTTAGATGTTCACTTAGTCCAGAAGTTTCCCTAATTGGATTTTCCATCAAAATCACATAGGTAGCTGTTACAATCTCTATGTATATATAGTCTCTGGTGGTGCAAGTGATTAACACACTCCACAGTTTATCACAAGTTTGGAGGTTCAAGCCCACGCAAAGATGCCAAGGAGGAAAGATCTGGCGAGCTTTTTGCTCAGCAGTCAATTGTTGACATCTCTGCGGAGGAGGGTTTTCCTCTGATATCTGTGGAATTTCCATGAGCCAACTAGGTCTTGACTGCACCTTGGTTTTTGTTGTCTTTTTAAAAAACAAAACAACCTTTTGTTATAGGTCTCACGTTCAACAACTGCATATTGTGATTCAACTCATCCATTGCAATCCTCTCGAGTTCACCTACCCCACCTCCTACCTATGTGTCCTGATTCCCTTTCCTGCCAAACTTTTGGTGCTAAATGGTTGATGATTCTACCGCAGACGTGAGTTCAGTTCCAGACCTACTGAGTAAGGGCCTCAGTCCTTTGATTAACCCCACCTCTATCTGATAAACAAATCTGATCTCCTAGGACTTTGAGTTCCGTTCCACTTTTTTCTCTCACTCTATCCAGCACCTTCTAATGTGATCCTTTGTGGAGCAATTAAGGAGTAGGAAACACCCTCTAGGTCTTCTGGTCTCAACGCGGTGAAGAATGATGTCTGTGTGATCCATGAGTTCATTGGACTAGTCATGCCTGTGTGTGTTTTGATGCCTGTTAGTCGGGGTCAACAATAGAAACAGTTTCCTAGATATTCGTATGTGTATAAGAAAGAGCTTTATACATAAGAGTAATCGAATATTGAGAAAATGTCCCAGTCCAGTTCAGATCAAGTTCATCGATCCAATATTAGCCTCTATGTCTGATGCCAATCTATAAAGTCCTCTTCAGACTCACGAAACACATGAAATGATGCCAAATGCAAGAAGATCGCAGGCCAGTGGGTGGGAAGTCTTGTGGATCCAGTGGTCGTGTAAGCATCTCAGTGCCGGCAGGGGGCTCCACATGGCTCCTCCGGCTTCTGAGCTGTGGCTGCTTCAATGTAGCTCCATCAGGCTTCATGTCCATAATGTCTTACAGGGAAGAAGCTGGTATCCTGCCTCCAGTGAGCTATTTATCCCATCAATGCCTTGAAATGAGGTCATCCCTCTGTGACCTGACGGACAGACTAAGCGCCACCCCTTCACTCTTAATCCTCTCAACTGGATAACAGAGTACTTAACTTTCACAGTCACTCTTCTTTCTCTGAATGGGGAGATACCAAGAGTTGCACTGTAGATGACTGCTTACAAAGAATGCTTTAGCTTTTTTTCCTCCTCTAGTTGAAAATTCTGTGATTTCGCTTTGTTTAGAATATAAGTTCTGATCTGGAGATAGTATGGGAAGATCTGTCCATGACCCAGAAAGATATGTTTATGCCTCTAGTGAAAATGTCAGAACTGAAGAATGACATGAAGATTTTTGCACCAGCAGAGCCAGCACCTGAAGCTCGGTCGAGAAGGTAGGTGGCCCCTGAATCTCTTCCCGATGAACTCAAGCTCACTCTGGACTAATTTCGATATAAGAATGGTCGATGTTCTAGTCATCTAGACACAAAAAAATTTAACCAAAGCTTACTGAGCAATTATTATATGCCTGGCTTAGTAAATAATCCTGCACTTTTCTGCCTGGACAGCAGGCCAAATCATTTTATTTGGTGTCTTTTCAAGAGAACATTTATCTCTTTTCTTGAATTCAGATACCACTTGGTGTTAAGGTGCTTTATAAATTGGGCAGACGGGTTTGCGATGGCCTCATATTTGTAATAAGTGCCTTCTGACTCACCTGCAAGCACCGTGGGGGCTGGAAGCTGCCAGAGCACCTGGAACCCAAATCTCAAGACTGTGGTCCAAGAGCAGTCAGTGTCTGGAGTGTTCATGTCACCAGGGCGTTCCTGGTTGTAGGTGCAGAGGAGTCGCTCAGAAGCAGGTCGACGTTGCATCAATTGCTTACCTCATGGGTTGCCAGAGGAAACGTGAGAGGTGGCAGCATGAGGCGGCGCACCCTAGGAGACCTGCAGGGCCTGGTCCTTCAAGGGGCATCATGAGACCCCGCTCACCACCAGCTCAGTCGTTTCAGACCCACCAGGCTCTGAGTGCCCGCCTCAGACTCCACCCGCTCTGTCTTTGCATCTTCCAGTCTCTGGATAACAGATGGGGACAACTAAAGGAGGATCCGTGCATCCGGTGGCAGTGTTAGAGATGGGGTTGGTGTTCTGGCAGAAGGAACCATCTGTTTGGGATGAAACAAAGCTGGTGGCTCAGTAGAAGCAAAGGTCTGGAGACTTTTTTTTTTTATGTGACCCTGCTGAAGGACCTGGTGCTTGGTAAAGTAGAAGGTCAGCACCCAAGAGGAAGACCCTCAGGGGAAATGGAGCGGCATCTGGGGGCTGCAACAATGGCGTGGGGAAGGACCAGAGCCTGGTGGTGTGTCTTCCTGTGGCACATGGGGCTGTGTGAGTCACCATCAACTCAAGGGCAGTGAGATGCACTTACAGCACGCTCCACACGTGGGCATGCATTTTGATTTTTTAGCATCAATACAAATTAAGTTGCTTAATTGTTTGTTTGCTTTTTTTTCAAACAGCATTGCCCCACCCCCACCCCATCCTATCAGGTGGATATCATAAGCTTTAACCACCCTCTGTTGATGGGCGCATAGGGAGCCTTTTAGACTCCAGATCTCCAGGCCCCATTCCAAACATACTGAATAAGAATGTCACAGGGTGGGCCCAGGAATCTCTATTTGATTCCAGGTTATGCTCATGGAGGCATCTCAAGTGTCTAGTTTACATACCAGTCAACTACTCCAGCCTTCTAATCTCCCAACTGAGAAAACTAGGCAGAGAGAGAGAAAGCAATTTTCTCCCAAAGTCTCACAGCTAATAAGCTGGAGGCCCAGTCAGACAACAACAGGGTCTCCAAATAGGAAAGGTGGATGGACTAATCCGTCCAGGACACATGCCATAAAAATGGGACTGTGACGAGGACCCCAAATATCCAAATTCTGTTTATTAAAGAAATTCCAAGTGATGACTTTCTTGCAGTACAAGTCACTGGTGCTTATAATGAGGCCTCCGAAGAGTTTTCTGAGTCAAGGACAGAATATTAAGCTGTGCCATCACGGTTTTAATGAGACGCATGTTTGACCGGCCTCTAAATCCCTGGGTGTAATATTTGGATCATTTCAGTAAGCCATACATTAAATTTACCCATAAATCACTAGAGTCATCTCCAGTCTTTCTATGAAAGCGAGCATTTTCTGTATACAAAAATGTAAATAAATAAATAACCCTCCTATCTGCACAAAGCAGAGGCTAGAAAGATAATGGTCTCCAGGAACCTCTACTCTCTCCTTTACCAATTACTCCCAACTGGGTAGTTAGGGTCAGCTTCTTGTGCCATAAAAGGGGAGTAATAATGATATCTATATTATCTACTACCTCATGGAATTGTTGTGAAGTCATTTACAGGAAGGCTTTTCAAAAGTATAAAGACTCCTTTACAAAATAAAATAATGACGTGTTATCCTTTTTTCAAGATACCGTGTCCATCCAGATACTCAGATGTAAAATGTTTGATCTCAGCCAAATTGACAAACACTGCCTGTAACTCCTGTTCTAATTTTTTTTTGAAGTGCTTTCTTGACCTATGAAAGCATGTAACCACCCAGTAAAAACCAAAAATCAAAATAGAACAGAACAATAAAACCCTTGGAGATTCATAAGAACATAAAGTGGGAAAAGAGAAGAACAGCAATCATAGTAGCACATAAACAAGTAGATGGTCTCATAGCTGGTAGATACATAGACAGACTGACAGAATTTGGCACGTGCCACACATTATTCTATCAGCATTTCCTGAAGTGGATGATACCACACCTGAGGGTGATGAAAGGGACTGCAAAACAGATGCCTATACTTTATCCTCGATTATGGCCATCGTACAAAAGATTGGACATGCTGGGAGGCTCCTCGGTAACTGGGTTTCTTGTTTTGTTTTGTTTTTGTTTTTTTTTGACAAGGAGGCAGTTGGACCAAATAAATTTGGGAACCTGCGTTCTAAATATTCCTCAAAGGCCTATATCTATTATTACCCCAATTCTATCCATGTTGAAACGGAGGCAAATGAAAGTATCAACTTTTCCAAGTTACACAGCCAGTAAGTGGAAGAATTCATTTTCCTTCCGCACCTCCAAATGCCAGTCTGATTATGCGAGGGTGAACATTGTTCAACAGTTAATTGCATATCTGGATTAATTTTCTGTTTGTTTGTTTTTTTTGGGGGGGTGGGCATCACTGCCCTCCGGCGGTGGGAGTAGGAGGCCCAGTCCCACTGCTGGAATTGAACCTCCGTCCCAGTGGGCCGCAGTCCCGCGCACAACCACGACGCCACCGGGGCTCAGGCCGGGATTAATTTTCTGTAACTGCACAACCAATTCCTGGAGAAAAAAAATTAAAGGCCTGAAACAACATGAAACAACCTTACGGCTTCGATGGGTCTGAAATCCGAGGGTGGCTAAGCGAGGTATTTCCGGCTCAGACTTCTTCTAAGCAGTCGCAGTAGCCATGTTTGCCAGGGCTGCAGTCTCCTGGAAAGACTTAACTTGGGGAAGATCTGCTTCCAAGTTTAATCACATGGTTGTTGGGTTCACCGTACCATTCATCATACAGTGTGACTGAGTGCCTTAGGTCTTCACGGCCTACTGTGTTCTTCACACACCGACTTCTCCCGAGCGCAAGCTCTGGACATGGCAACTGGTTCCACCCAGAAAGATGCAAGAGGAGGGAGACCATACCCAAGACAGAAACCACAGCTCTTTTCAGAAGGCACATCCCCAACTTCTGCCATATTCTAGGCATTAGAAACTAGTCAGGAAACCCAGACATACTTAGAGGGAGGCGCTCACACAAAGGCATGAACACCAGGAGCAGGGACCCTTAGGATCTTAAAGACGGCTTGCTGAGATAGTTAAGGTTTATTGTGCCAACCTGGCTGATAAAGACATGTGGGATTAACTGAAGGGTGGAGAGAGACATGGCTCGGTGAGTCTCTCCTTTCTAGTTCTTGGGTCTCTTGCTCTCTGAGAGTCGGATCAGGGTCCAGTTGCCTTAGCCACTTCCCGGCTTCAGCTGGCAAGGCTCCCTTCCTGCAAGACACCTCTGAGGAGAAGCCACATGGACCTACCCCGATGCAGTCCTGGGTGCTGGAGCTGCTGTGCGGAGACCTCTTCCAGCGCTGAGATGCGGCTGATACACTCGTTTACTCAACTGTGCTCCTGCAATTGGCATCATTGTGTGTGTTTTGTGGGATGGAGGATACATCGATATCTGATGTATGGGCTAATGTTGAACTTATGGGCTTGGACAGCACTGGGTTGGGATGCTTTCTGAATGTACACTTACCCTTTATATAAAACTCTCTTATGCATATGAGTTTCTGTGGATTTGTTTCCCTAGTTTACCCAGACTAACACAGTAGCTTTCTGAAACATTCCTGTACACATAAATATATATACATATATATATATATGGTGATGTCCTTTGGATGCACAAGTGGGGTCTTTGTTTATTATAACACCTGGAATACCATGGTGTGGAAGTTTCACAACTTCATAAACAAGTCTCTTATTGACAGACATGTAGGCAGTTCAAGCAAAATGCCCTTGTCATGATTTTAGCAAGCATGTGTTCAGCACCTTTGTGAATCCGGCTCTGTGTTGAGTCTTGGAGGCATGGAGATGGAGGGAGGATGAGACCCCTTACCCTCCAGCATTCTTGGGCTGGTAGGGAGAAAAGGCAGTCAAGCAAACAGATGTGAACAGTCCTAAAACGAGATTGAGGGATTGTGGGATTGAGGGATTGTGGGATTGAGGGATTGTGGGATTGTCACGTTAAGCCCCAAAGAAGAACTAAGCACCTGTCTGCTGGCTCCAGAGGTGGATACACTATGCCCCTCTCTTACACACTTCAGCTAGTCAAGTATCAAAGCGACCATTTGTTTTGCCCTCACTTTCAGCAAAAAACCTGTACTTAATGTTGATGAAATCAGCACTAAAGTCTCATAGGATGAGTAGCACCCCAAATGCCATTTTTAGACCAAGCTCAGATCCTAAAATGTTTGAGAAATATCCTAGGAGACAGAGTTAATGGGAGAGAGGAGAAAAGAAAAGGAAAAAAGAAATCAAACAAAGAGTTTGGCATGCTAAAGACCAAACAATTGACTACATTTCACTTTTCAGTCAAGGTTTTGGCATCTTTTAGTCACTGTCTAAATTAGTTCATGTGACATTTTTATGAGGCTGTCTTTTTGGAGAGAACTCTGCAGTCATTTTAGTCCTCATCAAATGCTAATATTTTTCCCCCAGCCTAGAAAGGATCTATTACAGAATTCACTTATGTTCGTTGTTGAGCCGGCCACAAAACAGTCATGGCATGACAAAGCTTTGGAATACATTTCACAAAAATGACCCGTGCTCATTAGGTAGTATTCCTGTTCCTGGTTTCCCTGGCTATCTGTCATGGATGAAATTGCATTCCCTGAAAATATGTGTCAACTTGGCTGGGCCATGATTCTCAGTGGCTTGGCAGTTATGTGAAGATGTAATTTGACAGTTCCATAATGATATAATCATCTCCCATGATGTAGTCTGATGTGATCAGCCAGCTAATAAACCGTGAGGGGATTAGTGAGGGATACAAAAACTTTATGCTGGAGATTCTTTGGAGAACGGCCTACTTCACCTCTTATCTTACAGTAGAGAAAAGGAGAGAGAAGCAAACCGAGAAAGGGGGACCTCCGTACCACCAAGAAAGGAGTGCCTGGGCCTCTATGCTGAGAACCTCCTAGACCAAGGGGAAGAGTGATGCCAGGGACAAATGGAGATCTCCAAAAAGCATTGGGCCCACACGTATTGAAAGGCTACAAGGACTTTCCCCCCAGAGGTGACACAGAGAGAAAGAAGGGTCTTCGTTTCCTAACAAGGTGCCCTAGTGGACTAAGCGCTGGTCTGCTAACCGAAAGGTCACTGGTTCAACCGAACGGACCTGGTGCTCTACAGGGAAAAGATAAGGAAGTCAGCTGCAGTCAAAAAGACAGCCTTATTTTGAACCCCGTGGGACACTTTCTACCCCATCCTAGAAGGTTGCTGCAAGTCAGGATCCAGTGGAGGGCAGTGGGTGTGGCTTGGGGTCTTGTTCTCTTGCCTAGGAAAGAGAGAACGGCCTTCTGGAGAAGGAGGGCATGTGGTCAACAGGAGATGCCATCTCCCCCACAATTACCTTGCTTGCCCCAAACTTCAGGGACAACTCCTCCCAGCCTTCCTTTGGGTCAGTGGGCTTCAAGGCCCCTTGACTCAGGAGTCACATCCATTCTCAAATAAACCCCTTCTCCAATAAGCTCACTGCTGACAGGCCCATGCCGACTCATAGGGACCCTGTTGGTGTCTTGTGTGACGCATTGCCCCGCTGACCACAATGCCAGCAGTTCAAAACCAGCAGCCACTTTGTGGGAGAAAGAGGAGACTTTCTACTCCCCCCCACCCCCCACCTCACCCCCCCAAAAAGAGGAACCATCTCAGAATTCCATAGGGCAGTTCTGCTTCTTGCTACGGGGTTGCTCACTAAGAGTCTAAATGCTGTCGTGGCTGAAATTTGCCCATTTTGGTGGGATGAGGGGAAAGAATGGGAGGAGCCCCAATAGCGCGAAGGTTAAGCGCCTGGCTGCCAACCAGAGTTGCGGTCTGAACCCCGCAGCCCATTCTCAGAAGGACGTGGCATTCTGCACACCACAAACGTTATGGCCTTAGAAACCCTGTGGGTGGGGTCTGCTCACAGCACCTCCTCTAAGGAGTCAGAGTCCACTAGACGGCAGCAGGTTTGGTCTTAGGCCGTTTGTGAACTATTGAGAAAGGAGAGTTGCGGGGAATGGGCTCATTTTCAGAGTTTCTCCATAAAATGGTGCTTGTGGCTACAGGAAGCTTGAGATGCAGCAGAAAAGGCCCAGGCTGGCATTAGCAAGCCCAAGAGTCTGGAGTCTAGAGTGATGACACATTGAGAGTCAACTACTCTCCACAGGCACAGGGACAACTTAGTCCTGCCTGCAGCATGGCTGTGGTTCCCTATAAGCGTGAGTCATTGTGTGCCATCTATCCCCACCCTTTGGAGGACAGGGTTCCTTTGCTGTGACCATAGTGTTCAGACATTAGCCTTGGCCTCGTCCGTGATGTTCCAGGGGTCACTTGGTCATGTAGGAACACCATTGAGGGACAACACTTAGGCCTTTCAATGTCAGGGCACTGTCACCAATTGCAAGGGAATAACACAATGCAAGGAAGATATATTTGCTTTGTCTACAGAATGTCTCAACCGTGGGCCTGGGATTCTTCTGAGGATTCCCTGCGTATTGTGGGATGCTTAGCACTATCTGGACGCCAGGAATACTCTTCCCCTCCCACCTGTTCCTGTCACTTGTGACAACCAAAAAGGCCTTAGACATTGCTAATTACCCTGAGGGGCAGAGGGGCAGAGAAGCAAAATCATGCCTGGTTGAAAACCACTGGCCTATGCAGAAGGGACCTCGAGATTGGTATTAGAGAGAGCGCTGTCTGTTAGCAGCTGCAGAAGGAGTCACAGTGAGTGGAGATGTAGAGGGTCGGAGGACATAAATGTACCTCTCCAACTAATGTCTCCAAGCAGAAGGCTACCGCCTCCATACTCAGTGGTCAGCTACTCTATAGTCACAGAGGGTCTTGGGGAGGGGACACAAGGCCTGTTTTGCATGTGTCCATAGCCCCTGCTGGGGAGAGGGGATTGGGTCTTGAGAGGGGGATCTATTCTCTCACGAAACTTCATTGGTGAGGGATGTATCCCCTAACCCCCTCATCCAAAAAAGAGGGCCTCAAATCTGATCTCTATGGGTTGTCCAGAGCAACATATGGGCCCCCCAAAATCATATAGGATAGAGATCTACAAGAAATGCAACCAACGGGAAGCAGTTGGTTTTTCTTGCATTGATTGTAAATGCTTATGCTAAAGAAGAAAACCAAGTTATAGCACCAGAGAAGGTGTAAAGAGAAAAAGAGAACAACTAAAGGAAGTGGAGGGAGGGGTGGGGGGGGGGACTTGAAACCATCTCTTCTTGCCAGACCTCAGCTAACCTCCTTTAGGGAGCTGGAGAGGGGGTAAATATTACACGAGAACTTTCCATAGTTGAAGATCACACCAGCAATTGTCCAAGCAAGGTCCTTCCTTCACCATCCCCCCTCTCCCCTAAGACCAGTTGGCTTGCCTTTAGAACACGTCACTTAAACCTAAGGGATCAGAGCTGCCGTCCCCACACTGGTGCCAACAACCAGTGTGTTCAGCTGCTAACCAAAAGGTTGCAAGTTTGAGTC
>PVJH01012512.1:0-30000 GCA_004026705.1 Nesogale talazaci | reverse complement strand
TAAAACTTTTAAACGTTTTTAATATATAAGAGATATGTTACAGTTTCTTTAACTTTTAATAAAGCTGCAGTATCCTGGTTTCACAGGAACTCCTGGCCCTTCCACGAACATTCAAAAAGGATCCACTGTGTTCTATTAATAATCGTCATAGGAACCCACCGACAAAGGGGGACACAATACACAGTCCACACATCCCATAAGCACTATTATTATCATCTTCATCATAATAATTATTGTTCTCTTTTTTTTTACCTACTTTAAGAAAATGGAAAACTTGTGGGTTTTTCTTCTTTTGTAAGCTTCCTATTAAGTACAGTGTAAAAACTATCGTTACTAGAATGTCGCCGTTCCTATTATGTATAGAGCATGCATTTCGGTGGTTCAGAGGTTTCCCAGGCTACCGTCCTCCTGAGGCAGATAGATATCCGGGCAAGTTCCTTCGTTCAAAACTTTTACACTTCAAAATGAGCAGATACTACAGCTTTCCAAGCTCCTCTCGGATCTCAGAGTGTGAGCACACAGATTGGGAAGAAGGTGGGGCAGGTCAAAGAAGGCGGGCAGGCGCAAGGGAGTGAGGATGCTGGACAGAGGGTTACCCCTTCTGGACTCCCCGCGTTCTGGGTGCGCGTAAGCGCGCGCTGCCTTCATGAAAAGATGCGGATGGCCTGAGTGACCGCGGTATGGCAGACGGGGCACTCAGGATCGCTCTTCTCACAGATGCGGTTGGCACACTCCATGCAGAAGAGGTTGTGGCCGCAGGGCACCAGAGCCGCAATCACTTCGCTCTCAAAGCACACAGAGCAGTCGCGGCTGCCTTTGCGGCGAAGCCCGGAGGAGGAGGATGAAGAGCTGGAGGAGGAGCTGGAGGAAGAAGAGGAGCCCGAAGTGTCCGAAGGCTGCAGGCCCGGCAGCTGCGTCCCCAGCCCATTGGCATAGGCGGCATAGGCCAAGCCCCCACCGCCTGGGTCGCTGCGCACCCGACGGGCCAGGTGGTGCTCGCCCGTCCCCGGCGCCATGTGCAAGGGCGGGGACAGGCGCGGGCAGCTGGTGCCTGGGTGCAGCCGTCGGTGCACCAGCAGCCCCAGATTGGCATTGGAGGGCGCGGTGGCGCCGCCCCCGGGAAAAACCACCGAGGAAGAAGAAGCAGAGGACGATGCCGAGGAAGAACAGGAGGAGGAGACAGGAGCTGCAGGTCCGCCTCCAGGGGACCTCTCGAATTGGGCCCAGAGGAGGGGCGCCCCAGGAGGAGGGGCGGGAGCTGGGTCGAAGGTGGGCTGCAGCTCGGGACAGCCATCGGGGGAGGGCACCGAAGCTTCCCCCGCTGTGTAGGTATACCCATTGCCGTTGTTGTTATTGTTTCCGTTATGGGCGAAGCTGAGGGCCGGGCTGGGGGGGCTGTAATCCGCCAGGCGCGGGGTGGCGGCTGCGCTGCCGCTGGTGCCCCCGCCGAAGTATGAGTCCGTAGACGCGCTGCCCAGCGAACTGGAGCTGTCGTTGCGGTAGCTGGAGAAGGGCTTGCGGCCAGGGGTGGGCGTAATGCTGGGGGTGGGTTTGCTCCAGAGACTGCCGGGGCCGGACCCGCCGGACCCGTGATGCAGGTCAAAGCCCACGTCGGTGCCGTTGGCGTGGAAGTCGTTCTCGTCGGTAAGCTCGATGATGCCGCCGGTGCGCAGGGCGATGTGCGCCTCGATCTCCTCGCGAGCCCGGTCCACGTTCTCCGGCATGCCCGTCACCTCGAACACCGGCTCCTTATCGCGGCTGGGCGTCACGATGTACGTGTGCGTTTGCTGCTGTATGCGCTTGATCGTGGCCCCCTTGGGCCCCACCACGAGCCCGACCACGCGGTAGGGCACTCGCACCTGGATGGTGGTCTGCCCCGGCAGGTTGGGCGGCCCGGGCACTGCCCCATTGAGAGCGGTGTTCTTATTCCGCGAGGCGCGGATCATGGAGAAGTGCTCCGCAGCGGAGATGATTTCCCTCCGAGCCATGGCCACATCCTCCTTTCTGCCAGTCACAACAAAGACAGGCTCCTCCCCGCGAACCGGGGTCTTGATGTAAGTGTTGGTCTTCGCCCGCAGCGCTTTGATTTTACAACCTGGGAGCCAGGGTGCGGGGGAGGGAAGGGGAAGGGAGAAAGAGAGAGATAGCGAGACACGCCCATTATCCCGAGGTAACCGCGGAGACCCGGGGCAGCCCGCGTCCTAGGCAGCGCTAACGGCAGGCCTCGGGATGGGCGGAAAGGGGGCGGCTCCCTCACTGACCTGGGGCCGTGCCACCGGCTGGAAAGCTGGTTCCACCCGTGCGGCGCTCGAGGAACAGCCCATTGGCTGTCCAGCCCTCCCCCAGTGACTGCAGTTGTCCCAAGCCAAACCCCAGAATCTCAGAAAAGTCAGCTGGGAGCTGCCACTGGAATCCAGCGGGGCGCGCCGACAGCCTGGAGGACGGAGTGAAAGGGTTCGGGGAAAGCGACAGGAGTCGCGACCCCCCAGGACGAAGGACTGGAGGGGGGCATTTCTGGGACCCATTGTTCCTCCTCGGGGCTCCATTCCGCTTTGCAGAAATCCAGAATCCTCCTCCCATCTGATGCTCACTCCTCCTCCCCACCCCCCTCCCAAAGGACCGATTCCCTGGCCCCCTCCCCCAAGGATCTTCTATTTAAATAATATTTCCCGGGGCAGGCTGGGTGGGGGCGCTTAGGGAGAAGACGGTGATTTTAGCAGGAGAAAGTGCATCCCAGCGTGGCCGCGGCGCGGCTCTGGGAGACAGCCTGCCTGCACTTTCTTTGTCTAGGGCGCCGGCCCATCTCGCGGCTCCTCTTCCTTCCTCAGGCTCCCGGCGCCGTGAATTCCGCTCCCGCACGCGCGCGCGCTGCGGGGCGGTGGCCCGTGTCTCCCTCCCCCAGCTCCCCATCCCCGCGGGACCCACCTTGCCTCCCCACGATCTCGGCGACATGCTCGGAACTGGGCACCGGCACGCACTCGGTCATGTTCACGCTCTTCTTGCGCGGCTCGCTGTCGTAGAGCGAGGCGCCCTCGTCACTGTCCAGCCCCAGCAGCGAAAGCTGGTCGAGCGCGAGCTGCAGAGCTCTTTGGTCATCCAGGGTCTCTCCCCCGCCGCTGCTGCCGCCGCCTCCCCCGCCGCCGCCTCCCCCTCCGCTGCCGTTGCGCTCCAGGTCTGCAAACAGCGAGCTGGGCATCGCTCGGCCGTGCGCGCCGCGCCCCCGCCGGCCCTGGACTCGGCGGCGAGAAGCTGCGGCCACAAAGACAGCCGGGAAGCGGGTGGTCAGGGGCGGGGAGGCCAGCCGGCTGCAGAGGGCTCCGTGGCTCCTTTCTCGGCGCCGGGAGGAGTGGGTCGCTCCGTGCCGTCCGCACCGGGCAGTGGCTGCAGGAGCCCCTGCCTGGGTCCCCACCCCAGATCTGCTGGCGGGTGGGGTGGGGGCAGAGTCGAGCGGCGGCCGCGCGTGCCCCCCGACTGCCCGGCTGGCTGGCCACAATGCCGATCGAGAAGCGAGCAGGCGAGCGACAGCAGCGTTTCTTTAAGGAGCCCCTCCCCGGCTCCTCCACTCCCTCCCGCCCGCCCGCCCGCCCGCCCTCACTCAGCGCTTTTTCCTCCTCTCCTCCCCGCCTCTTGACTGAGCCTCTGCAGCCAGACGGCTCCGGAGGGGGACGAGGGAGGCGCAACGTCACCGGCGGGAGCTGACACTACAATGCTACTGACACTATCGCTGGGGGAGGCGATTGGCGCGCGCCGGGCCGGGGGCGGGCGGAGGCCGCGGGCTCAGCGAGCGGAGAGCGAGCCCCCCCTCCCCGCGCTCGCCGCAGCCCGCCCCATCCTCCTCCGGGCCGCGCCCCTCCCCCGCCGCCGCTAACGCCTCTCTTTGTTGTCTAATGCGGGACGGCAGGCTCGGGACACTTGTTTGTATCTATCGGCCGTGGACAATCACTGTCTCCAGGTTTCCTCCCTCGCCCGCTTGAGAAAAGAAACACGCGCCGAACTCTGATGCTAAGGGCCCGGCGCTCAAAGAGCGGTCCTTACCAAGTCCCGTTAATGCCCCCAAATAGGAAGCAGCCCTGGAGCGAAAGGTGTGCCTGAGCGAAGGGCCTATTGTCTACCTAAAACGACGCCCAAGCCCTCGGACGTGGAAAGTGGGGCTCGATGTCCTGGAGCATAGTGACAAAGTGGCTCCCGGCGCGGGCTGCCCACCTGCACCGGAGGGCAGGAGACACAAAGGCACACGCCCGCACCGCCACCCGCGCGCGCGCCCGCGCCCGCATTTCGGTCCCCTTGGGCTGCACTTTGCCCACAAGGACCTGAAACTGCGAATCAGAAACGGCCAGAAAGCGGCTGCCGTGCTAGCTTTGCCCGCCCAGCTGCCAGAGCGACCTCTGGAATGCTCGTAGCCAGGGTCTCGCACACGCCCAGCGAGCCAGCCGAGACCCCGCGGGCGCTGACACGCGCACGAGCGCCGCCGCGCAACCACCGTGGGGCGGGGAGGGGGGGGACGGGGAGGACGCTTGGCCACAGCGCCAGCGGGCGGCGCGGGTGAGCGCTCCCGAGGCTCCCCCCCACACCCTTTGCTCCCGGCTGGGCATGCGCCGTGAGCGCGAGAAACGGACGGGCCCTTTAAGGCGAGCGCGGAGGAGTGCGAGGCCGCCCCGCCCGCGGCCCCGCCCCAGCGGGAGGAGTGCGCTCTAGGCCCAGCCGCTCTTTGTGCGCTTCGCCAGTGGGGGTGGCGGCCGAGGGAGGGCGCGACGGGACCGGCCGGCGGGCGGGGTGCGCGGCGAGGCCGGCGGGGATGGCTAGTTGCGCCCCCTCCCGGATCTCCCGAGGGCCGCTTCCGAGCGCGCGAGAGAAGAAAAGAGGTGTGGAGCGAGCGGCGGCCCGCCCGCCGCTCCGGTCCCTCCGCTGGATCCTCTGGGGTCGCCGACTCGAACGGATGCCCCTCCAGCCCCCGCGCGCGCACACGCGCGCGCGCTCCTCTCCTTTGTCCCGATTGCCGCCGCGCTCGCCGCATCTCCTGCGCCCCACTACCAGCCTTTCCGCTGAACGGCTGGAGTCGCGGTTTCAAGCAAACAGCTCAAGTCTGCTCAGCAGGACGCCCGTGAGGACAATGAGGCCATGTGGTCGCTGCCGCAGACGGGCTCACCGGGGAGACCTCTTGGTGCAGCCAGGCGATCCTGGAGCTGGGAGGCAGAGGCTTCCCCAAGCAGAGGCGTATCTGGGGAAAACAGCGCCAAGGGCGCTTAGTTTTAAATTGCTGAGTGACCTCTCAGTGCTAGCGATGCAAACTGTGATGGCCGCACCCATCAAGTGACGCCCAGAACACTTGCCATACCTTAGACATGCCCGTACCCCTAGCTACCCCGGCGTGATGATCCCGAGAACAGTGAGCGGTCACAGGATTTCTCTCTCCTCCCTGATACGGGGACCCTTCCCAAATACGTTCCCACCGTGTGGGTTGCGCTGAGAATTAAGTGTGACTGACTGGCTCTTTAGCGCCTTTTGTTATCAGCAGACAAGTTAGGCGAATGCCCGCACTTTGGAAAACAGTAGGGCGTTCCCTTCCTTACTGGTTCACCTGGCGCTGTCTTGGGGAGGAGGTGCTGATTATTTCCATAGGGAAATGAGACTTAAAAGCCACTTCACAGGGGTTATTTCCTCGGATGTTTACATCGGCGTCCCCAAGAGAGCTGTGTTGTCTTTATGGAAAGGGGATGCTTAGGAGCAGGTCTGCGCGGAAGCCACAGCTAGAGTTCCAATAGGGAAGTTCTGTGATTTTTTTTTTTATCCGGTTTACAGACTGGAATCCAACTAATTTGGGAAGGAGGAGGGGGGGCCCCTTGGGGGATTCCTGTGGCGATGTAGGTTCAAGGAATTTAAGAGCCCTACCTTGGGCAGGGCGGGGAGCGGGGTGCACGGAAGAGGCTCAGCAAGGTGCCTCACCCCCTCCAGCCCCGCCCCACCCCCGCACTCAGGGCCTGTAAACCCGAGAAGTCAGCCACTAGGACGCCTTTTGTATATTGCCAAGACACCTGGCTGTTTTCTGGCCTCCATTTCGAGTTTAGAAATACCATAACCCCCAGACTGGTAGGCAGTAAAGTTGTGCCTCAGCCTCAACAGGGTTGAAGATGTGCACAGGTAAGTGGGGTGTAGAGGTAACTAGCTCCTCACTCTGGTTGCGTGTGCTAGGGAGGTATGCCATAGCTATTTTCAGGCTGGCAAAAAACTCCTTCCTATTCACCCTGCAAAGATAAACGTTCAAATGGTGTGTTTTTGTTTTTGTTCAGATATTCTATTTATTTACAGGATCACAGATCTCCCAGGTGGGGGATCCTGGTGGACTGGGGTGGGTGGGGTGCGGTGGGGGCGCTATCCCTGGATTATTACCCGGAAGGTAAATGTGACACTTATTCAAAGTGACACGCTTATTAATATCTGTACTACCTGCTAGATCACAAAGGGCCAGAGTAAATTGGGGGAGGGGAGCCTGTAAGGGCTTGTAAGTGTTCCAGAGGCAAAAAAAAGCCCCAGATATCTGTTCCATAAAGATGCACATCTGAATGAGTTGTTGGGCCTGGGTCACCGGGACCACAGGCTTGGGAGACATCAGCGTCAAATGGCAGAACACAGTTCCCAAAGGCAGTGTTCTGCATCCAACTTTGGTGAGTAGCAACTGAGGTCTTAAAAACGCACCAACAGCCTTATATGGTACGGCTATTGGTCTCTCCTCTGCCCAGAGGAAAGATAAGAGAGGAAAATCAAAAGATGCAGGGGAACAATGAGCTTGGTGGCCTAGTAGATCACATCAACATCAGGCTATCTCCACAAGCCTGAGACCAGAACTCAACAGTGCCGGCTACCACTACTGTCTACTCTAAAAAGCTTCACACCAGAAGGTTCTGGGTCACGTGGAAGGACAAAACTCGGCAGGATCATCAAAGAGAGAATGCTTACAGGTTGGCTGGAGGCTGCTGGGAATTCCAACACTGGGGACTGTGGTCACTCTTCAGATCTGGACCTTAACGCCCCCCTGCGTTAGAACAACCACGCATTTAACATTGCCCAAGCAAGCAGTGTTCAGAGGCTCAGGCAAGTGGGAGGAATGGAAAACGGGAAGACGAGAAACACCAGGAGAGGGATGTGAGGGGTACAACGAGGGGATTGGAATGGATATGTTCAAACAAAATGTGTATAAATTGTTAAATATCTGCTCAGGTATATGTTCACTACTTCAAAAAGGTGTTTTGTTTTAAATGACACGTTTGAAGATAGCTGAAATTCTGACCGTAGGAAATTGGGGATAGCTGCCATCCTGAGGTGCTGAGAATGTTCCATGTCACCCAAGTCCCCGCCAAAACCTATACAGAGATTAGCAGGGTGTTCTGAAGTCATCCCAGCAATCGGAGGCTCTTCTGAGAGGCTAGTGTGACGGTTGGAGCTATAATACCTGGAGAATCTGCAGTCTGGAGCCTCCCTCTCACTTAGTGATCCTTGTGTGTAAAGAGACTAGTATCCCAATGATAGCAACCTGCTCCCAAACCAAGCCCACTGCCATCACGAAGGGTCTTTAACGGGGTGGGCCATGATGGTAGAAGGGAACGCTCCTTAAATTACAAACTATATGCAAATGTACAGCCACTGATGCCTCAGTGACCTGTGTGGACGTCTGTGGGAGACCTGGGTTCAAATTCAGATTCATGCATCCCGTGGGTAGTTGCCACCCATTTGTCACAGAAGAGTGCTGACAGACTAACGTTCCTCATGGAAGGCCTGGTGATGCTCCTGTGAACATTGAACCAGGAAACCCTGTGCGTCACAATGGTCTGCGTGCTCAGAGACAACCAGGAGTCAAGAGTCCACAGCAGCTGGCAATGTACGCATAGTGTGGTGTTACACCCACACTTTTCACCTTCTCTGCTCTAATCCAACACCGATGACTGGCCAGAATATTTTCTGATGAAAGCTCTTATCAAAGTAATGAGTTAGAAACTTACAGCCTCAGTCAGTGACTTTAATTGGCCAAAATATCATTTAAAAAATGCAAAGACTAGCTATGTTTTTAAACAGATGGTGCATCCTAACACCACCCAGTTTCACTTAGGTTTCCCCCCCCCCCCCCGGCCCGGCTTCTTTAAGATACAGAGCACATTCCCTGAGGACTTCTGCTTCATGGATATATATCTTATTAGCACAAAAGAGAAGTTTGCAAAAAGTGGCCTAGTATACAAGAGCATTTTTGTGGTCAAAGAATTTTAAGACGCTCACACAGAGAAACAAGATGAAGAGGACAAGCTTGTGTTTCTGTCTCTAGAGACCTCCGTGGTTGAACACACACCTTGCTTGCTTTTTGCTAACAGAATAGGTGACAAAAGAAACTAACATCCTCATAGGAAACCAGGCACACTTTCAGGCAGTTCTCTCAATACTTGGTGAGCACTAACATGCTCTATTAGAGGCACAGGGCTTTAAGTGCTGCCTTCAAAAGAATAAGCCAGGGAGGGTCCTTCCCTTGAGTCTGATGAGGAACCTCCCCACTGCCAATGGTCATTTGGATATTTATAACAACACTCACAGGCCCTAGAAATTTATCAACTTAAAAGTGGGCCTTCTATATTTAGTCAAACAGTTAATTAACTCACCCCTAATGGGATGGCTGGAACTGCTTCTCTTGGGTGAGGTGCGTGACTTTAGCTGGCATTGATTCACAAGCTTTATACAGCCTGTGCAGGAACCCTGGTGGCATGTGGTTGCCAACTGGGCTGCTAACCAAAAGGTCAGCAGTTCAAAACCACCAGAAGCTCTCGGGGAGACAGATGCGGGTCTCAGAAGCTCCTGGGGCAGTTCAACCTTGTCTTCTAGGGTTTCTAGGGCTTGGCACCTGCTCAATGGCAGTAAGTTTTGTGTTGAGTGTGTGACCTGTGCGCTGGACACTCGCCATGTCTGCCTTGAATGCTAGTCATCTCCAATCACAGTCCCACAGCATGAATCTGCCTGGGGCCCAGAAAGGACTCGAACCTAGAGGGACATTTGTGTGGTGCCTCCAACCAATGAGGTTAGTTGAGATCTGTGACTAGCACAGGCACAGCACCCAGTAGGAACTCAGGAAACGTTTCTTCAAAGGATGGGCGAGCCAGGTTGAGAAGGCTCTAAGATGTCATTTTCTTGAGAATGCTCAGGAATAGCATGGTCTCTGGAAGGCAGTTCAGAGTCTATAACTGCAACAGTCTGCTTTTGAAAGCAGTAGTGATTAAAGGTTAAGGATCATATCATTTATCAGGTAGAGTCCCTGAGAGGTGCAAACCATAAATATAATCCGCTGCTAACCAAAGGTTGGACATTCCCATCCACTGATGTCCCACAGAACACAGACCCGATGATCTGCTTATGGAAAAATCAGCCCCCGAAAACCTCATGAAGCACAGTTAGACTCTAGCACAGCGGTTCTCAACCTGTGGATCTCAACCCCTTTGCGGCCAAATGACGCTTTGACAAGGGTTGCCTAATACATCCTGCATATTAGTAATTTACAATTCATAAGTCGCAAAATTACAGTGATGAAGTAGCAACAAAAATAACTTTATGGTTGGGGTCCCCAAACACAAGGAACTGTATTAAAGGGTAGCAGCCTTAGGAACGGGAGAACCACTGTCCTAGCACAAAGGAGGTGGCCAAGAGAAGAAATCAACTCCACAACAACTGGGTTTCTTTTAATGTGGCAAACAGCTTGCCAAGTGCAGTGCAATGAGGGCATTAGGTGGGACTCGCAGTTGGGGTTGTAGCTTGAAGCCACCGAGCAGCACCATGGAAGAAAGCCTTGGCACCCCACTTCTCTCAATGGCCCAGTCCAGGCAGCATTGTGACACAGTCTACTCTGGAACGCGTAGGAATCGCCACAACTCTGAAGCCAGTGTACGGCAATGGGTTTGGGGTTTGCAATCAGATGATCTGCTGATTCCTGCTTATTCATAACTGCTGTGAAGCAAGTCTTTTTGTGTTTTTAATTTTACACATCAAAGGAAGTTAAGTCACTTGCCCAAGCAGAAGCAGATTACCTTGGAGCAGATGGAAGTCAAACTTCAAGGTCCCTCCCTCGCACGGGCCCTGCCATGGCCTTGAGAGAGATGATAGCAGTGTAGCCACAAGATCACATGTTTTCCTCAAACTACCGAGAGTAGACTTTAGAGTGTTTTCTTTAAGGAGGAGCCCACATTATGTGAGTGTCAGACTCCACCCATCAGAGCTCCTTTCCTGTGTCCAGGGAGCTGGTGGGTTGGCTTGCATCTCCCCTGAAAGATATGTGAAGCCTGCCCCTCTCTGTACCTGTGGGTGTAGCCATGCAAGTAGTTAGCAAGAAGTCCTACTGAAATAGGGTAGATCCTCATCTAATATGACTGATGGCTTCCTGAAATCAGAGACACGCGCAGACGCACAGGGAATAATACCTTGTGACATGACAGCTGTATCCAGCTGCAGAAATGAAGGACTGGAAAGGAGAGTAGAGGTTGCTTCGGGGTGAATGGGAGCACTGGGAAGGGCTGGGAGCACTGCAGAGTCAAGAGGCCATCTAGGAAGGGAAAGGAGATGCTCCCTATCTTCACCTGATTGTTTCACCTGTGTGCAGAGTGATCCACTGTTCAGGTGTACACTTTCAATAGGTCCCGTTTAGTATAGGGTCACCATCCCTCACTAAAGAAGCAACTCACTGCAAGAGTCTTTGAACAAGTTATTATTATTTTTTGGTTTATTTTTAAAAAATCATTTTATGGGGGGCTCATACAACTCTTAGCACAATCCACACATAAATCTATTGTATGCAAAGCACATTGGTACCTTTGATGCCCTCCTTTTACCATTCCCTCCGTGCTCCCCTCTCCCTCATGAATCCTTGATAATTTATAAATTGTTGGTATTTTGTCATATGGAACATTGTTTGATGTCTCCCATTGTTTGATGTCTTCCTTGTTGTCCATATCCCAGGGAAGAGGTTATATGTACATCCTTATAATTGATTCCCCCTTTCTACTCCACCCTCCTTCCATCTTTCCGGTGTCAACACTCTCCCTACTGGTCCTGAATAGATCATCTCTCCTGGATTCCCCATGTTTCCAGTTCCTATGTGTACCAGGGTGCATACTTGGGTCTAACCGTATTTGTAAGGTAGGATTCAGATCATGGTAGTGGGAGAGAGGAAGCATTTTAGAACTAGAGGAAATTTGTTCCCTGACTGGCTCATCTCCTCCCCACGACCCTTCTGTAAGGAAATGTCACTTCCCCTGTAGATGGACCTTGGGTCCCCAATCTGTCTTCCCCAATCTGTATAATTTTTAGTTGATGCCTGATGCCTGATCCCTTCTATGCCTCATGGTCACACAGGCTAGAGTGCTTCCTCCATGTGGGCTTGTTGCTTCTCAGCTAGAGGGCTCCTTGTTTACCTTCAAGCTTTTAAGACCCCAGATGCTATATCTTTTGATAGCCGGGCACCATCAGTTTTTTTCACCACAATTGCTTATGCACACCTTTGTCTTCAGCAATCATATCAGGAAACTGGGCACACAATGATACGATTTTTGTTCTTTGATGCCTAATAATTGCTTTCATTGGTAGCTTTTGGTCACACACGCTGGTGTGCTTCATCCATGTGGACTTTGTTGCTTCTAAACTATATGATCGCTTGTTTACTTTCAAGCCTTTAAGACCCTAGATGTTATATCTCTGATAGTCAGGCACCATCAGTTTTCTTCACCACTTTTGTTGGTGCACACATTTGTCTTCAGTAATTGTGTTGGGAAAGTGAGCATCATGAAATGCCAATTTAATAGAAAAAAAGTGTTCTTGCATTGAGGAAGCACTTGAGTGGAGGTTCATTGTCCATCTGCTGCCTTAATACTAACTCTATAAGTATATGCACATAGGTCTATTTCCCCATCATATATAAATATATTTACCTAGATTTATGCCTGTACTTAGGCCTCTGTAAATGCTCAGAATATTATTTTTGTTTGCTTGTTTTTGTCTTTTTAAATCATCTTATTGGGGGCTCATACAACTCATATCACAATTCACACATGCATCCATTGTGTCAAGCACATTTTTACATTTGTCGTCGTCATCGTTCTCAAAACATTTTCCTTCTACTTGAGTCTCTGGTATCAGCTCCTGCTTTTTCCCCCTACATCCCCCACCCTCATGAACGCTTGATCATTTATATATTTTTTATATCTTACACTGATCCATGTCTCCCTTCACGCATTTTTCTGTTGTCCACCCTCCCGGGGGGAGATATATGTAGATCATTCTGATCGGTTCCCCTTTTCTCCTCCGCCTTCTCCTTACCCTTCTAGTATCACTACTCTCATTATTGTTCCTGGGGGGTTTTCTGTCCTGGACGCCCTGTGTTTCCAGCTCTCATCTGTACCAGTGCACATCCTCTGGACTAGCCGGATTTGTCAGGTAGAATTGGGATCATGATAGTGGGTGAGAGGAAGCATTCAAGAACTAGAGGAAAATTGTATTTTTCTTCACTTCTATTGTGTAACATGACCGGCTCATCTCCTCCCCAAGACCCTTCTGTAAGGGGATGTCCAGCTGCCTACAGATGAGCTTTGGGTTCACACTCTGCACTCCCCCTCATTCACAATGATAGGATTTTTTGTTCTTTGAAGCCTGATATCTGATCCTATCTACACCTCATGACCACACAGGCTGGTGTACTTCCATGTGGACTTTGTTGCTTCTCAGCTAGATGGTCGCCTGTTTATCTTCAAGCTTTTTAAGACCCTCGATGCTATATCTTTTGATAGCTGGGAACTATCAGCTTTCTTCAACATATTTGTTTATGTACCCACTTTATCTTCAGGGATCGTGCTGGGAAGGCGAGCATGATCGGATGCCAGTTTAATGCAGCAAAGTACTTCTTGCACTGAGGGAGTACTTGAATCGAGACCCACTGTCCATCTGTTACCGTATTACTAGACCTATAAATATATGCACATATATCTATTCCCACATCATCATATATAAATACATTTACATATCTACATGCCTACATTTAGACCTCTATAAATGCCCTTAGCCTCCTAGTTCTTTCCTCCATTTCCTTTTACTTTCCTCCTGTTCCACGATCATGTTCAGTCTTCATTTCAGTTCAGTAATTTCCCCATGGTTACATTGCCCTTGATGAAGCACTATCAGGCCTCACCATCGATTTTGGATCACTTGTTCCTTTGTCCTGAACAGGTTATTCTTTAGGTAGTGAATTACCATTTTTTTTTCATCGCACTTGTCTTTGTTTTAAATTCTGGACATACACCTCTACATAATTAATTTTTAAAGCAATGTCTTCTTTAGCTTTAAAAAATCATCATTCTTAAGAGCCATCAAATCTGTTCCAACTCAGAGCAACCCTGTGTCCAAAAGGACAAACCACCTCCTGGTCCTGCCCCTCCTCACAATTGCTGCTCTCTCCAAACCCTTCGTCATAGCCACGTGTCAATGGGTTTGTCTGTGGGTCTTCCTCTTCTCGCCAGCCCTCTCGTTTACCAAGTATGATGTGCTTCTCCATGGCTACCTCCAAAGTATGTGAGTCGAAGTCTCACCATCCTCCCTTCTAAGAAGCCTCATGCCTTACTTCTTCCGAGACAGATTTGTTCATTGTCCTGGTAACACATGGTACTTTCTACACCAACATTGTTCATCAGCCTCAGAATTCTAAGGCATCGATTCCTAAGTCTTCTTCATTCATTGTCCAGCTTTTACCTGCATACGAAGTGATTGAGAAGACCATGTCTTCGATTGCCCCTTAGCTCTCAAGAGGACATCTTTGATTTTTTTGGGGGGTGGGGGGGGCATCACTGCTCTCCAGTGGTGGGAGTAGGAGGCCCAGCCCCACTGCTGGAATTGAACCTCCGTCCCAGTGGGCCGCAGTCCTGCGCACAACCACTACGCCACCGGGGCTCAGCCCGACATCTTTGATTTTTTTTAACTGTTAAAAACACTTTGAACAGGGGTTTTGCAGCCAGCGTGCTCACTGCAATATATCATCAGCTCAGTTCCTGGCTGCTGGTTCCATAATTTGACTGTGGATCCAGGGAAAATGAAATCCCTGCCCACTTCCATCTTTTCTCCCTTTAGCTACTAGTAAGTTCAGCCATGAGGAGGCTTCTTGGAATCGAAGTGTAATCTATACTGAAGGCTGCAGTCTTTGATATTCATCTGTCAGTGCCTCCTCAAGTCCTCTTCACGTTCAGCCATCAGGAGTGTGTCATCTGCCTATCTCGGGACGTTAATGAATTTTCCTTCACTCTTAATGCGATGTCCTTCTTCACAGAGTCCCCCACGATAGATTCTTTACTCAGTATACACATCGATTAAATGTGGTGAACGCATACAATCTTGCCACAGACACCTGTCCTGATTTTAAACTACACACTACCCCTTGGTTCTATTCAAATGATTGCTTCTTGATCTTTACACGTTCCCCAGTAGCACAAGTGTTCTGTAAGCCCTGTTCTTAGCAATGGCATCCATACTTTATTATGACCCACACAATAAAATTCCTTTACACAGTCAATAAAACACAAGTAAAACATTCTCTGCTATTCTTGCCTTTTTGCCAGTTTCTACGTGGCACCAGCAGTGAAATCTCTTGTTCCACAGTCTCTTCTGAATCGAGCACAAAGTGCTGGCATTTCCTGGAGGATGGGCGAATGTAATCCATTTTTTAAACCTCTTTCCCCTAATTTTACCTGCATATGATATTAATAGCATCATTCAGTAATGTCCACATCCCGTTACATCACTTTTGTTTGGAAGGGTCCTGCATGTTGGTTGACCAGGTAGCCATCCTCCAATTAACTTGGCAGAGATATGTGATCAGTTCTTGCATTGCATCTGTTTGTTGAAACCTCTCACATGGTTTTCATTGGTTTAAAAAGGAAAGAGTGCTAAAAAGGATGAAGATAAGGAGCATTTCCCACACCTCTTTTGGAAATAAGCACATAAAAACTTTTAGTTAATCCTAACACACATTCATATTCTTTTTACTCGAATTCTTGAAATTACGAAAATAGAAGGAGAAAAGTGACCTAACTTTTATTGACAGAAACTTTAAAAGTAGCTTCAGTAGTAAAGCATGTCTGCCTTTAACAAAGGGTTCTCTTGAAGTCTCTTCTTAGGGGCTCAGATTGCCAACAGAAACTCTACAAGGTAGCTGGGAAAGTAGAGGAGCAATGAGTTTATGTGAATGGTGAGGACCATATCAGGAAAGGGGGTTCTGAAGGGATGCAGAACTTGAAGAATGTGATCAATGTCCCTAAATGTACCCTAAATGTAAAATCATTGAATGGGTATCTACTTGACTCTATGCATTTTCAGCTGCAACACCAAAAATAGTACAAATTTTAAAGTGGGAGCTTCATTTCCAAAATCTAAACGGTTCGTTAATATCTGTAGCCACTATTCTGTAAGACTATAAAGGTGAAAGTGAGCACCAATTTAAAAAAGGCAGCTGGACACAGAGAGGGAGAGGAGGGGGCATAGGAAGTGGGTGTTATCAAACCCAGGGACAAGGGAACACCAAGTAATTCAAAATCAATGGTGAGGATACTGTAGGAGGCTTTGTAGGGCTTGATCAAGGGCAATGTAACCAAGAAGAATTATTGAAATCAAAATGAGGCTGAATATGATAGTGGGACAAGAGGAAAGAGAAATAGAGGAAAGAACTAGGAGGCAAAGGGAATTCATAGAGGTCTAAATACAGGTATGTACATATGTAAATATATTTATATATGACCGTGGGAAAATAAATCTATGTGCATATATTTATAGGTCTAGTATTAAGATAGCAGATGGACATTGGACCCAACTCAAGTATTCCCCCAATGCAAGAACACTTTCTTGCATGAAACTGGCATCCCATGATGCTCACCTTCCCAGCACGATCCCTGAAGAAAAAGCCGGTACATAAGCAAATGTACTGAAGAAAACTGATAGTGCCCAGCTACAAAAAAATTTAGTCTCTGGGGTCATAAAGGCTTGAAGCTAAACAAGTGGCCATCCAGCCGAGAAACAAAAAAGCCCACATGGTAGAAGCACACCAGTCTGGGTAATCACGGGGTATCCATAGGATCAGGTATCCAGGCATCAAAGAACAACAACAAAAAAATCATATCATTGTGAATGAGAGGGGTATAGAGTGGGGACCCAAAGCCCATCTGTTGGCAACTGGAAATCTCCCTACAGATGGGTCACGGGGAGGAGATGAGTCAGTCAGGGTGTGGTGTAGCATCAATGAAACATACAACTTTCCTCTAGTTCTTTATTGCTTCTTCCCCCATTATCATGATCCCAATTCTAACTTACAAATCCAGCTAGACCAGAGGATGTACACTGGTACAGATAAGAGCTGGAAACACAGGAAATCCAAGACAGATAAACCCCTTAAGACCAATAATGAGAGTATACCAGGAGGGTTAGGAGAAGGTGTGCAGAAAAGGGCAAAACAGTCACAATGATCTGCATATAGCCCCCTCCCTGGGGGGAGAAAAGAAAAGAGGGTGAAAGGAGACATCGGACAGTGTAAGACATGAAATGATAATTTATAAATTATCAAGAGTTCGGAAGGAAGGGTCGGACAGGGAGGGGGGAAATAAAGTCCCTGGTCCAGTCTTTGGGACACTCTCTCAGTGGGAACTGTTAGAGGGACTAACTATTTGCTCTACAGATCTGGGAAGTGGGCAGCCGTGTAAGGTATCTAAAGAGGCAGCCACCCTCCTCATTCTCCTTTGCCTGGACTGAGCAGAAAGCCACTTGGTGAAGGAACTGCTTGCTCCATGGAGCTATTTTGCCACGTGGATCAAGGAAGGTGAGGTATCAGCAGTGTGGCAGTTATTAATCTACCAGCAACTTGAGGAAGAAGTAGCGACTGGCCTGTCAATCAGGTTGCTGTTTGATGACCTCATTTGGAGGCTCAGTGGAGATAAATAGCTCCCTGGAGGCCAGACACAGTTTCTCTGCTTCATCTTCCTGCTGACAAGCCACACAGAGCTAACGCTGATGGAGCCAGAGCCCTGGAGCTGGAAGGGACACATGAAGACGCCTGCCAGGGCTGAGACGCTTCCACCACCGCTGGATCCACAAGACTTTCCACCCGTGGTGCTGTGGTCTTCCTGCATTCAGTGTCATTGCACATGCTGTGGGAGTCTGAAGAAGAATTTGTAGACTGGTTTCAGACCTATGGTCTAATGTTGGACTTCTGGATTGGCGCTGGGCTGGTTGGGATGTTTTCTTAGTTATCCTTTAATTTATAGTTCTGTATTACACACATATGAGTGTCTCTGGATTTGTTCATCTAGTCGGCCCATACTAACACAAACAACAAATGTTCCAGTCATCATAGGGGTGAGTGTACCCTTAAAGCAGTGGTTCTCAGCCTTGCTATGCCACGACCCTTGAATACAATTCCCCATGCTGTGGTAACCCCTACCCCCCACCATTAAATTATTTTAATTGCTACTTCATAACTATAATTTTGCTAGTGTTATGACTCGGGTGGCCCCGTGAAAGGTCATTCGACCCTGCTGCCTTAGAGGGAATTGCAGACAGTGAAAATAAAGCAAAATGGAACATTTAAAAATCAACAATCTGGAGCTGGAAACATGGGGAATTCAGGACAGATAATCCCTTCAGAACTAGTAGTGGCTATGGTGATACCAGGAGGGTGGAGGGGGAATGGAGTGGAAGGGGGGAACCAATGGCAGGGATCTACATATGACCTCTCTAGAGTATGAACAGTGGGTAAGTGGGTGAAGGGACACATCGAACAGAGTATGGTATGAAAAAGTAATAACGTAAGTTATTAAGGGTTCATGGGGGAGGAGTAGTGGGGAGGGATGGGAAATATGGGGAGTTGGAACTGGGGGCCTAAGTGGAGGGAGGGTATTTGGGGGGTAATGATGGCTATAGGAGTGCAAATATAGGATGGCTATAGGAGGTATTCATATAGTTGACGTATGCCTTGATCATGATAGGAGTTGTATGAGCCCCCAATAAAATGATGTATTTGAAAAAATCAACAATATGCATTGACATAGGATACCAGTTTGGTACCAAAAACATTTGGGGGCTTTATCATTTCATTCTGACAGCACCTGGAGGAGGTCTGCATTCTACAAATTTCTATTCTACAAATCCATTTTTTCAAGGTCCCACTTCTGGAAAGACTTGGAGATAGAGTTGGAATGCCATGACTCCAGACAACCTCCTCAAACAGAAATGTGTCCAGACAGAGGCAATGGGAATGATGCAAAAATTCAGAATCATGAGGGGAGCACCAAACAAGGAACGGGACTAGTGAAGCAGGTTCTGGGGCAGGAGCAGGACTTCCTTAACCTTAATGCTATCTGCTGGTGGAGTGGACCACCTCCCAGCTTAAGCTCACATAGTTCTGAGGACTGCTTCGTCAAGAAACATTCTACCCAGGGTCCATTTCCTGGCAGGGAGACAGCTGGACTGGTTGAATGGTAGCAATTTGAGTTTTCTTTCTGTTGGCCTCTTGAGCCATTGCCACTTCGTTTCTGAGCTCCAGCTTTCCCACCTGTTCCGTAGGAATAAAAATCCTTGTTAAAAAAAAAAATCATAGGGCTGAGCCCCGGTGGCGTAGTGATTGTGTGCGGGACTGCGGCCCACTGGGATGGAGGTCCAATTCCAGCTCCACAGAGCAAAGGCTGGGCCTCCTACTCCCACCACCCGAGGGCGGCGATGCCCAAAAAAAAACAAAAAAAAATTCATAGTTATTGCCCCAACAATTCCTACTCATGGTGACTCCATGTGTGTCAGAATAAGACCATGCTCTCTGTGGAGGGTGTTCAATCGGCTGTGTCCTTTCAGCAGCACCTCTGGCCTTATGCACCTCTGCCCTTATGCATCAGGGCTCCCAGTCCATCCTTCCAAACCCAAACTACACTCGCTGCCGTAGAGTCAATGCTGACTGACGCAGGAAGCCCCCTGTGGGTTTCTGAGTCCCTGGAGTGAAAAACCCAATTTCCAGATTTTCTCCCTTGGAGCTACTTGTGGCTTTGAACTGCTGACCATGCAGATTGGAGCCCAAGCTGTAATTACTCCACCATCAGCACTCCTTAGGCAGGTAATAGATGCCAGAGAGGTGCAAAAAGAGTCTAGCCGGATGAAACTTTCCTTGTCAGTTCCTTGAGAGTGCAATTACATGAAGAACTATGCAATCATTTTCAAGATTTTATGCAATTGGTCACACCTTCTCCACACTCATAACTAAAACAATAAAAGGTAAAACATGCTTTTAGAATCTAACAGACATTTCCATCTTTTATTAGCTATCGAGCCAACAGTCAAGATATTAGTTAATGAAATACAAACATGGTACTCTCAAAAATACCCCAAACTATTAGCCCTTTTCCCCCTTATGATAAGGTTATTCCTCTTTTCTTGCATTTCAAATAAAACAGTACGAAGTAGCATTGCTGACAATGTTATTGTCATTTTAACTCCTAATAGAATCATTTGGTGTGCTGTAGTGTTGAAATAAACATCTTCTACAATTCCATTTATTAAAATTCTACATGTATGCCACTGAATAGAGACGATTCAGTGGTCTTGACAGTGAATACATACTAAAGAACGCTTTTGAAAAGACACAATCACTTGTAAGCTTAACCAAAGAAGTAAAGCCGACACCACCACTTAAATTCTTTATTTCTGAGAAGAAAAAAGTCTCTGGTCTAAAACAAATAGCAAGATACATTAAAAACAGACCATATGAAACGAAACAATGAAAGAGTGCAAAAGCACACCAACCAGTCAGTACCGCACATATGAGATTAAGGAGAACCCACTCCCTTTGAAAAGTGGTGCATTCTCCAGTTGGAGATGGTGCATTTCGTTGAGGTTAAGGCCATGCACCTGGAGCTAGACAATAGGGGGTCGGCTCCTGGCCCTTCCACAAACTAATTTTTGTGACTTGTATCAAGTGTCTGCTCTGTATCCTCTTCTGTAAAATAAGGTGGTACGGGACCTACCTGGGGCTGACTGGAGAATTGGTTGTAGACTAAGGTGACCAGACATCCCACTTTTCAATCATTTGACCCACATCTCGTGGCATTTTAAAATTAAATAAATATATTATAATACTATTTTTGCGTTCTATGAACATTTTTGTTGCTCCATATAGACCAAATTTTTAATGAAGAACCCCGCCTCTTCACCCCACCCCCACCCCCCACCCCCCGCCCCGGTCAATGGTGTCCCGCTTAAAGCTGTAGACAGAAGAAAAGAAGAGTCTCAAAGGTATTTGCAGACTGCACTGGCAGACATGCAAGTATTTGAAAAGGAAAAAACAGAAATCGGGCTTGCATGCCATTGTTTTAAACCTTGCTACATAAACAAAAAAAGCAAGCAAACAAATCACTTTAAAATTAAAATATACGTCACATGTGAGGTCAATGAAACAGACATGAGCATTTAGAAGGGTAAAATATTTGAAAGCTATTTAAGAGATACAAATTCAAATAAGCGAGGGAAAGGTTATTCCAAACATGTTGCCGCATTTCAGGAATCCCATGGACAAATACACATGTGCTGTGTGCATAGGTCTCTGTAGCATGGAGTGCCAGTAAAAGTTACACATCAAGCAGTAAAGTGGTGTATCGAACATTCCCATCTTCTTCCTTTGGGGGAGGGACCTGGAAGGTCACGTTGGAAGTAGGAACTCTCGGCCCCTTTGGAATCTGGTCCCCCAGAGAAGAGTGCCTGGGCCACTTGACCCTCGGTTCCCACTTTTCTCCCTCCCTGTCTCCAGCTTCGGGCTCCAGCTCACGTCTGCACAGATTCTCAAACACACCTGTGTAGACACCTCAGCTTCATCTACACTTGGTTCTTGGCAGTTACCCTTGGACATTCTTTGGACCCTTTGCCTACAGTGGAGAAACTGGCCAGCCTGCTACTCAGACCCTCCGAGGTCTTTTGGCCTTGAAGGGGAGCAAGAATTCAAATGAGCATTGTCCCTTGTCCCCCAGACTTCAAGCTCTGTGAGGGCAGGTACAGCCAGAGAGGGTCCCTCAGAAGCATGGGATCCGGGGCAGAGTCTCTGTGGCTTGACTAAGACTAATTGAGTGAAGTGCTATTATTATCTCCTTGGCCAATGTGAGGTAAAGCAAGAGTTTCTAAGTAAGCCAAATCTACTAGTGCACACGATGGTTCTTAAGAAAAGAATTCTCCCCAACGGCACCCTCCTCCTCCCTCTTTGAAGGTATGTGTAATGCCTGTCGCTTCTCTCCTTGCTTCCTTCCTCACTCATCCTGCCTCCCTTCCCCTCCTCCTCCCTCCCTTCCTTGCAGTTACAGCGGGCTGCCTTACCAAGAAAGCAGCAGAATACACCCCCTCCCAAAGTAAGTCAATTCTGACTTCTGAAGATCCCATGTGTGAAAACTAAAAAAAAAAAAAACCCCACCTTACTGCTCTCAGGTTGATTCCAACTCATTAGCGATCCTATGGAGTAGAACTGTCATGGCAGGTTTCTGAGGTCCTTAACTCTTTAGGGAACCGCTGGCGGTTCTGAACAGCTGGCCCGGCAGTCAGTAGCCCTATCTATAACTTACAGCACCGCCAGGGCTGTCCTCTGGGATCTGTGCAGCAGAGGTGCCCTGACTTCTTGGCCATGAGCTCCCCGGGGAGTCTGTGGAGGTGGCATCAACCCAGCGGCTAGGGATTTGACCTCTTCAAAGCTGAGCAGCAGGCTTTTCTTCCAATGGCCTCCCGAATAAGCTGGAACTGTTAGTCATCAAGCCATAGCCCCACAGGGATCCCGGTGGAAGGGCAGGGCAGGCTCAAAAGGGACTTGCTCTCGGGGGAGTTTCCAATCCAGTGAGCAGGCTGATATTGATCACACACCAGTGGATGGGTAATTACAAACGGGACCAAGTGCCCTGACTGATAAAGCATGTGTCAATTTGTTGGCGACCTTGGATGTCAGGTTTCCGGCGGAGACAGGGAGGAATGCACATGTGTTTTCCTCGGGAAGAGTCTTTCACCCACAGCCAAAATGTGACGCCCCTTCCCACGACCTAGGCTCTGATCAGCTTACTACAAGCGTATGAGCTAATTCTATTTAATTAACTCTGTGACTTAATTGCTGTAATAAAACCGGACTAAAAACTTTAGGGGCATAAATCCCTCGGCACTGTTAGAGAGCCACTTGTCCAATTACAGAAACTGCCTCCCCCCTACCTTTTTTTGTTTTTAACTCCAGGACCCTAAATTCCAAATTGTTTTAGAAATATACTGGGCAGATCTCTGAGCATTTTTGGAGAGACCCATTTTACCATGTTAACCTCTTAATTTCCCTGCCTCCCCTCCTACCCCCCAAAAATGCCAAAGCATTCCGCTGCATTTTTCACAATTACCCTACACCAAGTGATATCTAGTCATTGAACACTGGAGGTATCGGGGACAGGCAAGGCCACTGCACACCCAGACCAAAGCCCAGCTGGGCATCTTGGGCAGCCAAAGGCGGGGCCTTGACTCCAACTCCTCACTGCCACGCCCAGGTTCATGAAGCCACCGCGTGGCTATTAATACGCTCCAGGTGGAGTCAGGCAGTGAGAAATCTAGAAGCTCTTGATTTTTAAATAGCTTCGTGTTAAGGGGCAGATCCTAAAAGGAAAAGCCACTAGTGTCGTTAGCACTAGCAATATGGATTTTTTATTGCTCGCTGATATTAGGCCTTTTCACACTCTGTCTCCATAGTTTCTAGCAAGAAATAAATCCCTATGCAATTCACTTGGAAAGGGAATGATTATATATTTTCCATACTTGATGGTCTGTGAGACATACATTTCTTGAGAGGCAAAAGCAACTTATTTTTAAAAAACAATAAACAAACAAACCCATTTGTTTTCCCCTCCTGGTCCTGAACATTATTGCAGTTTTTAAAGGTTCTACTCCTTGCAGATGAAAGCCTATTTTGTGGTGTTTGTTGTTTAATGTGTTTTACTTAGAACACACACACATACACACACAAATGCGCTTCCAGGCGCTTTCCTTTCACCTGGTTTGGTGGCTGGAAGTGCATCCCATCTGGAAGGTGCCCATGGAGCTGGACCACCTAGGGTGGGCTTTGAACCCTTCCCAGGAGTGGCTGGCTGACCTCAATTCTGAGAAGACGTCTCAACACCCTAAGTGATTAGTTATGCCTGCCTCACTCTCCACTCACCCTGGGAAAACCAACCTTCTTCTAACTTACCTGCAGCCCAGAAAAAGGGGTTTCCTTCCCAAACTGGGTGCTGAGCAAATAATCCGAGAAATTGAACCACACGAAGACACAGCAGCATCAGAAGTGGAGGAAGGCTCGTTAACAGGCATCTGCAGGGGACATGACCTTGCTTGCTAAAAGTCAAGAGGACACAAAGTACTTATTCATGAAGGTCAAAGACAACAGCATGGATTACACCTTAACACCAAGAAAACAAAAATCTCCACAGCTTGATCAATATGCAACATGATTAATGGAGAAAAGATGGAGGCTGTCAAGGACTTCATTTTCCTTGAAGCCACAGCCAATGCCTATGAAAGCAACAGCCAAAAAGCTCAAATAATATCTTGCATTGAATGAAATTTGCTATAAAAACTTCTTTCTAGATAAAAAGATTTATAGGGCAGGGCAGGGGAGGTTGGGGGGAAGTGGGGAGCTAGCAACAATGAGTACAAGAGAGAAGAAGATGTTCTAAAGTTGACTGTGGTGATGAACGCACAACTTAGTATGATTAAATTATTAAGTTGTATGATATGTGAATTATACATCTATAAAACTATTAAAAGTAATTTTGAAAGTTGGGTGTGTGCTTTTAAAAGCTGATACTGTGAGAACTGATGTATGTGTGACCCCAAACTCAGTATTTCCAATGGCAGCATGTAAGAACTGGACCATCAATACGGAAAACCAAAGAATGTGTGCCTCTGGTGAAGCCTTTTGAATATGCCATGGACTTCCGATGAAACACCAACTTGTCTTGGAGGAGGAACAGATGGAGTGCTCCTTAGAGACTTTGTCTCATGTACTTTGGACACGTTACCAAGAGAGGGATATCATGCTTGGCAAAGTAAAACCCAAACCAAACCCACATTCATCAAGTGGACCCTGACTCCTCCTGGTGGCCCTCTATAGGGCTTCTGCAGCTGTCAGTCTTCATAGGAGCAGACAGCCTCATCTTTTTCCCATGGAGCTGCTGCTGGTTTTGAAGTACCAACCTTGAGGAGAACCTAAGAGCATCACTAGAGTACAGGAAAGGGTCCGTCAAAAAGTTGGGTTGGCGGTGACTGCAACAAGAGGCTCAAATAGCAATGATTGTGAGACTGTTCCAGAACTGGGCAGGGTTTTTTGTTCTTTAATCTCAAAGATCTCAGATCCATATTCCCCAGCACCAACCTGATGCCTCTCGCAATAACAAGAGGGACTTTCCCCCGAGGACACAGCACCTTCGAATGCATTCCTCAATAGACCCCAATCAGGAATGAGCGCTAATGAGCTTGGTCAAGGCTGAGGCAGGGTGGAGCAGAACTCAAACTCTCTAGCCAAACCTCTGTAGTGTTCCATAAATGACCATAAGCCACCATTATTACTACTATTACTACTACCACCCCGTCCCCTTTTCCTCTCTCTCCTCTTCTCTCTCTATTTACGTCCCCTTCCCCTCCTCACTGAAGGAGCACTGCCAGCAGAGTGATTGCTAGAAGAGCTGCTATCTTCAAAGTCTGCAGTTCGAAACCACCAGCCACTCCATGAGAGAAAGATGGGGATTTCTACTCCGATGAGTGAGTCTCAGGAACACACTCACGGGAGTAGATCTACCCTGTCTTGTAGAGTCATTATGAGTGACATCGACTCAAAGACTGTGAGTTTGGTTTGGTTTGGTTTGGTTTGGTTTGGTTTGGGTGCCCTCCTTATTCCTACTTTCACGATTATTTTTTCTGTGACCCTGTAGCTTTCAATAAGCTAGCGGGCTGTGCAGGTTGCCACACTAGGTGTCTATAACACTCAGTAGGTGCTTTTGTTTGCTGATGTGTAAAGTAAGCCTGGGAATCAGGGCAGCTTCAGAGAGATGTTCTTCTAAATGAGTCACTGTAGGTCAGGGTTTTCACACACTAGCCCAGGTAGGAAGCCAATTCCGCGGTGGTTGAGTCCTTTCAGACTGGGGGTGAGCCAGTAGGATGTAATAGGACTACCCTTTAGGATTCACTTGACTGTAAATCCTTATGGAAGCAGACTGCCTCACCTCTCTCTCGCACAACAGCTGGTGGAGCCATTGACCTTCCCGTTAGCAGCCCAATGCTTAATCTGCTGCTCCACCAGAGCTCCTAGCACATACGATATAATGTCTCAAAGTCAGAATTCACTGCCATTGAGTCCATCCTAAATCATAACAATTCTATGGGACAGAGTAGAACTGCCCCTCTGTGGATTTCTGACACTTCCTGAGAATAGAGAACTCAAAAGTCACTGCCAAGCAATGACTCGCAGTGACCCACTGTGGGTTGCCAAAAAGGTCACTGCTTCCATGAGTAGAAGGCCCAGTCTTTCTCCTGTGGAGCTGCAGACCATACAGACGGAAGCCCAACCTGTAACCACCATGCCACCAGGGCTCCTTGCCCACAAGGAACCCTCCCTCTCACCGCCCTCGAGTCCATACCGATGCAGTGCAGCCCTGTAGGGCAGGCTAGAACTGCCCCTGTGAATTTCTGATGTTGTCACTATTCATGGGAATAGAAAGCCCCATCCTCTCCCATGCGACTTCTGGTAGTTTTGAACTGCCAACCTTGAGGGCCTGACTCGTTTGGGTCAACACTCGGTCTTACCAAGCATTATGTCCTTGGAGAGAAATGCTTGAGGGTTTGCAGAATCGAGTTCTGACTTGTGAGGGGTGGGCACCAGGGTGAGGAGGTCTGAATATTGGGCCTGCACAGGGCCGTGCTGGTGAATGGAGTCAGCAGATGTGAAGAGCACAGATGGCCCTGGCTGTTCCCACTCACAGAGGGCATGTTTTCAGACACACAGATGCCACTGTCCACACAGCCTGGCCATTCAGAGGGGGTGGGTTTGAGCTGCAGGCCTACTGTTCAAGAGGAGGTTGCATCTGTGCCCAGAATGAGGGGGGTGGGTAATGTAACATGGCCCCAGCACGTGTCGGGGGCTCCTGGAGGCACAGGCTACATTGTGCTCCTGGCGCTGCATCTGCGAGGAAGCCCAACTGCCTCTAACAGAACTGGACCAGCTGAACTTTAAGCATATTCAAGACACATCAATAGGTAAAGAAAACTGGCCCTTACAGGGAAGTCTGAAGGAAATCTCATTCAACCTTCGGGCATTCACGAGGCTCTGCTCAGGGGATGTCAGATGTTCATGATGCTTTCTTCGCTGGAAGGAGGGAACAATTGTTTCCACAGTACTTTCATATGGGCATCCTTTCAAACATAAGGGGGAAATTGCAGAAATTAGAAGGCATAGTGTCTGAGCATCTGTGCACCCTTCCCTCATATTCATCCATTATTGGCAACATGTTCTATTGACTTTCTTATGCGTGTACTCTACAGACAATAAACTGATGAATAGATGGTGATTATAGATAGATGATTGATAGATAGATAGATAGATCACTGCTCTCTAGTTAAATCTGACACAGCAACCCTCTTACAAGGCTATAAGTTTTCATGAAAGCAGCTGTCACATCTTCTCCCTCCAGGGCTGCTGGCAAATTTGAACAGCTGACCTTCCCATCAGTGGCCATATATTTTAACCACTGAGCCACCAGATCTTCTTCTGAGAGCTGGATATTTCCCCCCCTGAAACATTTGTATGCTGTTTGTTGTCCTTATCGGTCCTCCAGTTGGCCCCAGGCGCATGGCAAGTCTGGGTTACAGAATGGACTTCTTCCTCTGGGTTTTCTTGGCTGTACTCTTTCCAGAAGCCGTTCACCCATCCTTTCTCCTGTGAAACCACAAGGTGCGGTTTGAACTGCCGACCTAGCAGCCATCGCCATCTACTCACCTGTTTGAAGAGTGCCGTGGAAGGGGAAAGGCATCGAACTTCCTCTGCCTACAGAAGGGAGAGGGGGAATCAAGCCCCACACCAGCCCAAGACTGATTGCTTGATGCCAAGGTCAGACATTCTTTCATGCTCCAACCTCCCTTACTGTGCGGACACCATCCTCTATGGTCCTCTTCTGCGAGGCCCGACACATCATCACAAAGCCAAACAGAACTCAAAGACCATACTCACAATTATGAGGTTTATCAGTGAAGTCAACGGTTAGCAATTCAGAACTAGAAATGTTCAGGATACAATTCTTTGGTCAGGACAGCGTCTTCTCAACTGTGTTCACAGGCAGGCCTCTCTCGGGTCCTCAGCCCTGTGCCCTGCTCCAGCAATGTTCCAAAGCTCTTTCGAGCACTGCTGCTAAATGCCCCAAAGTCACTCCGCTTGATCCTAAGTAAACCTCACCCCATAGGGTCTCAGCTCTAGTTCTGTAGGTTGGCAAGCCGAGCTTCCCTGATGAGCCCAGAGACAACCCACTCGAAACTCGAGCAAGCCTCGTACAAGAACGCCCTCCGCTTTCTCACTCCGTGGGCCAGAAGTCCCACACTGCGCTCCTTGCTCTTAGTGCTGCTGCTCCTCTGCCACTTCAGAAATCACTTTTCAGGTCTGAAGAATCCACAAGCTTCAGCCATGGATCCAACCCATGCACTTCCCTCCGGGCTCTTTTTGGTTGATGGCAGGGAGATTCCCAAGATCCTGCTCTTGAGATGGCATCTTTAAAACCCAGTAAGGCAAGAAAAAAACTCCCTCACGGCCATTGAGTCCATCCCAGTTCGTAGCAGCCTTATAGAACAAGGTAGAACTGCCCCTCTGGGTTTCTGAGACTGTCACTGTTTTTCAGAAAGTGGAAAATCTTATCTTTCTCCCATGGAGGGACTGGCGGCTTCAAGGACTGATCTGGAGGTTAGAAGGCCAAGAGCATCATCACTCTGTGCCACCATGGCTCCTTAAAATCCAGCGAGGTGGCAAAAAATATCCAACCTCCAGTTAAAGTTACGTACGCTCTGTTTGCATGAACTCACCTAGTTGTGGTGGAAGTTACAGACTGTGGCTAGAAGAGTCAGGCCACTCATGGTGCCGCCCATGCGCAGGAGATCACGGCCCTTTACACTAAACACTTCAGTGGCATTTCCTACTGATAAAGCTACTCGCCTACAAAACCACGCTACAATTACCAAGTTCAGAAATGTTAACGCAGATAACACGACTTTAGTTTACTTTCCTCCTCCTAATTTGTCACTAAGCTCAGTGTTTCCATTCCGCAGCGTGCCACCCCCCCCCCTACCGCCCCCAACCAACCCTTGGAATTAAAAAAAAAAGATGAAAATACCAAACACATCCAATAGAAACATATTTATTTTAAAGTCCTCAGCTTTTTTTGAAAGGGAACACATTAGAAAGTTCTGGATGGAGCAGCAGGAAAATGGGGAGAATTCCCAAAGGATTAAGGAGACCAGGCCTATTGGTCAGATCCAGACCAGTGGCACTTCCAAGATGATGGCCCTTGCCCTGCAGGCCCTGAGCTGACCTCACTGCCCACTGACCATCCACTGAAATAGCCAGCCAGCATTCCCCCCAGGACAGAGTTCGGAAGGATGGAAACAGGAAACCTGGGCCTTCTCCAATGAGGAGAAGGAGGTGGGTGAGCTGAGTCAGAAGGTATATGAAATGTTGAGTGCAAAACTGATGATCTGCGTTGTAAACCTTCCCCCCAGTTCTCAATAAAAAAGCTATGTCAATCATGAAATCCTCAATGTGTGGAGTAAAAAAATTTTTTTAAAGTACGAGGTTTTTGCCTTCTGTTCTTTAATGTTCCTGCTTTGTTGTCAAATATAAGACCTTAGCTAAAATGTTATTAAAAGCAAAAGCTCAGAGCCCTTGTGTCAGTGGTACCAGGTGATGTCACAGGTGTGCGAACAAGGGATCACAGGCGGGTAATTAATGCCCTCGGGAATGACTTACCTGCAGTGGGGTCTACCAAGACGGCAATAAATGTGGTCATTTTGGGGGCAATTATCCATCAGCACCTGCCCTGGGCAGGGAGTGGAAGACCCCAAAAGGAAAGCAGTCTGTGTCCTAAAGTTGCTGCCAATGTGATTAAGAGGACAAACTCGGTAGTTGGGCAAACCTGAATGCATCACGGGCAAACCCCGTACTTGTGAGATTTGACCCGGTGACCGAGTCCGAAGCCTCGGTCTTTCTCACATGGGAAATGGGAGTAATAGTCAAAGCTCTTATAATCACAGGAGGTTGACTGCGATGATCGAATGAGACAACACTGGCCAGTGCTTAAACAGTGCCTGTGGCAGCTGTGGCAGTCCCAGTAGACAAGAGAAAAAATTCATGGAGAATCATATGTGTGTATAAGACAGAACTTTATGTCAAAGAGTAATTATATATTTAAAAAACATCCCTTCCCAGTCCAGTTCAAGACCATAAGTCCGATAGTAACTCATATGTCTGATGCTGTCTATAAATGCCTCTTCGGACTCACGCAACACATGCAATGATGCAGAATGCAAGAAGATCGCAGGCCAGTGGGTGGAAAGTCTTGTGGATCCAGTGGTGGTGGGAACATTTCAGTGCTGGTATGAGTCTCGTTGTGGCTCCTTCAGCTCCAGGGACCTGAGTCCATCAGCATGGAGCTCCATGTGTCTTGTCAGCAGGAATGTGAAGCAGAGTGTGTGTGTCTGGGCCTCCAATGAGTTACTTATCTCCTTTGGTCTTCCAAATGGGGTCCTCAAGCTGTGACCTGATTGACAGACTAGACTCCACCCCTTTGCAAGTTGACAGGAGATTATGTAACAGCCACAGAGGACCCAGTACACATGGGTCCTCAGCGAGTGTCAACTATCATGATTGATGGGGAGACAGGCCCAACAACA
>PVJH01012511.1:0-64150 GCA_004026705.1 Nesogale talazaci | reverse complement strand
TCTGTTGAGTGCTGGCACAGCTGTGGGCACTGGCTTCATTTTAGTGGAGGATTTCCGACCAGGCCTGGGGTCTGGAGCTCCTGCCTCACCCTGGCTGAGTGCACCCAGCTGGGCCTGAGTAATTGGTGCCAGCTGCTCTGGGAAAGCTGGTTGGCACTTCCTGTACTGTTTGGCAGACGGACTCTGGTGTGTGGCGGGAGCTTGGCTTGAGAATCAGGCCTTCCTCGGGGGACCCCGGAGAGCTGGAGGCAGAACGAATGGAAGTTATTTTAATTTTTACTTCTGTCCAGTAGTAGCCATTAGACAAAAGTCCAAACCGTGTGAGAGTTCACTCCTCAGTATTAGTCTATAGGTGCCTGTGCCTGTTTCTCTACCAGGAAATCACATTGCTTGATTTGCTGACTCCTCTCTTCTCTTGCTGCCTCTTCAGACAGATGTGCTTTCTCTCCTGTTGATTACACTACACTCAGGTATGATTCCACGAGTTCCGCAGAAAACACACTACCTTTGGGTCAATTCTGACTTGTCGTGACCCTACAGGCCAGGGTAGAACTGCCCCTGTGGGTTTCCAAGACTTTAAATCTTTATGAGACTGGAAATCCCCGTCTTTTTCATGAGGAACAGGCTGGTGGTTTCAAAATGTGAACCTTGAGGTTCTCCGCTCAACTGCGAAGCCACCACACCACCAGGGCTCAGAAGAAGACAGGAAAAGAGATAGCCACCCTGGTAACGAGTCACTAGATGCCTCACAAGTCACTACTTTCTTTGTTGTCATGTGTCATCGAGTTGGTTCTGACCTGAGTGACGTAATACACAATGGAATGAAACACCGCCTGGTCTTGTGCTGTCTTCACAATCTTTCCTATACTTGAGCCCATCATTATTGGACCACGATGTCAATACATCTTGTGGAGGGTCTTCCTCATTTCCCACCACCCCCTCCACTTTACCAAGCATGAGGGCCTTCTCTAGGGCCTGGTCGCTCATGACAACATGTTGAACATATGTGAGATGAAGTATGTCCATCCTTGACTCTAGGGAGCATTCTGGCAGCACTTGTTCCAAGACAGATTTGTTGGTCTTTGTAGCAATTCATGGTGCTTTCAGTCTTCTTCACCAGCACCACGACTCAAATGCATTGAGTCGTGCAAATTGTCTGCAATCTTTCTTATTGAGTGTCCAAATTTCATATGCCTATGAAGAGATTGAGTATACCATGGCATGGGTCAGGCACACCTTAGGCCTTAAAGTAACGTTCTTGCTTTTCAATGTTCGGAAGGGGTCTTGTGTAGCAGATTTACCTAAAGCAACTTATCTTTTGATCTCTTGATGGCTGAGTTCCTGAGCCTTCATTGTGGTTCCAAGCATGACAAAATCACTGACAACTTCAACCTTTTCTCCATTTATCATAATGTTATCTGTTGGGCCAGTTGTGAAGATGTGGCTCTTAATTTCATTGAGTAATAATCTATACTGGAGGCTACAATCTTTGATCTTCATGAGCAAGTGCTTCAAGTGTTCCTCACTTTCAGCAAGCTAAGCTGTGTCATCTGAATACCAAAAGCTGTTAATAAGCCTTCTTTCAATCTCGATGCTTCATTCTTTTTCATATAAGCCAGCTTCTCTGATCATCTGCTCGGCATAAGTGTGGTGAGAGGACACAACTGTGACACACACTCTTCTTGATTTTAAACTATGCAGTATTCCTTTGTTAGGTTCACATAACTGCTCTTGGTCCATGTAGCTCTCTGTTGATGTACTGCTGCAACCATTGTTGGGTTATCTTCAGCAAACTTTTACTTGTGTGTGATATCAGTGATATTGTTTTTTTTAATTTGCGCATTCTGTTGGGTCACTTTCTTTGGAATGGGTACAAGCATGGATCGCTTCCAATCTGTTGACCAAGTAGCTGACTTCCAAATTTCCGGGCAAAGACCAATAAATGCCTCCAGTGCTTCATCAGTTTATTGAAACATTTCCATGGATATTCATCAAATCTGGGCCTCTTTAAAATTAAATACTTTTTATTGGGAGTTCTCATATCTCCTATCACAATCCATACATTCAGCCACTGTGTCAAGCACATTTGTACATATGCTGCCATCATCCTTTTCACAGCATTTTCCTTCCACCTAAGCCCTTGATATCAGCTCCTCATTTTCTCCCTCCCTCCCCCACTCACCCTTCCTCATGAAACCTCAATAACTTATAGATCATTATTTTCATATCTTACATTGTCCTCTGTTGCCCTTCACCCACCCTTCTGCTGTTTGTCCCCTCTGGGAGGAGGTACTATGTTGAGCCTTGGCATCGATTCTACCTTTCTCCACCTTCCTCGTATTCTCCTGGTATCTCTATTCTCATCATTGGCCCTGTGGGGTTCATCTATCCTGGATTCCCTGTGTGGTGGGGTCTCTTGTCTGTAACAGTGTGCTTGTTCTGGGCTTATCTGATTTGTAAGGTAGAATTGAGGTCATGATAGTGGGGGGAGGAAGCATTAAAGATAGAAGGAAGTTGTGTGTTGCATGGTGCCGTACTATACCCTGACTGACTCATCTCTTCCTTGTGACCCTTCTGGAGGGGATGTCCAATTGCCCACAGATGGACTTTGGGTCTCCACGCCACCCCTCCCTCCCCCACTCACATTGGGTATGATTTGGGCCTTTTTTTGGCTAGTGCTTTTAGTGCACCTTGAACTTCTGCATGCAGCATCATCGGTTCTTGCTCATATGCTACCTTGTGAAATGGTGAAAGGTCGACGGATTCTTTGTGGCACCGTATTCTTTGTGGCTCTGTATTCTTTCCATCTTCTTCGGGTTCTTCCTGCACCACTCAGTGTTGTGAATCTGGAGATCCGCTTCTGAAGGGCCACCCTTGTGGAGCCCAGTTCTATGCTGGAGCACATGGGGCCACCATGCCTCGCAACGGACTCCACAGCGACTGGTTTTTTGGCTTTTAGTTTTCACTCGTTCTATCCGTCTAGCTATCTACTTGCCTGTCTATTTCTATTGTTTGCATTATTTCTACACACACATGCATGCACGCATGCACACAGAATATGCCAGGCCTTAGCTCATTGAACACCTACTTAGCTCATTGAATAACCATTATAAGATCAGGACTTCACAAGCACCAGCTGCTTCTCAGGAGAAAAAGGCTTTGTGCTCCCATCACAAGCTATAGTCTCATATGAAAACCAGGGTAGTCACAGGATGAATGGTTCCTTGGGGGTATGGTAGGAAAGATTGGGGGAAATGGGGAGCTAATACAGATGAGTATGTCAGGAAGAACATGTTCTGAAACTGTGCTGATGATTGCACAATTCTTTTTCATGTGATTGAACAGAGTTCAATCTGTTCAGAGTTGTACACTCATAATCATGCATAGGTACTTGTTTTTGTTGTTCACTATAATATATACACTTTATTTTTCTGTTCACTAACTGTGGGAATTGACGATATATGAATCCTATGACAATGAAACTGTTAAAAACAAAACAAATGAGTTACTGTCTCAGAAAACCACAAGGGTAGTACTACCCTGTTCTGCAGAGTTCGCTACACATCAACTCTGACTCAATAGCCATGAGTTGTGTTCTGTCCACCCCCACCCCCCCTAGGGAGGAAACAAAGGTACTGTCCCAGGAGAGGGGGCAGCATTTTAATCCAGAGTGTCTGACTCTGCAGGGAAAATGCCAGAGAAAAACCCTCCTTACTCCTGTATACAGGCCTTTGGCAAATCCAGATCATGCTCGGGATGACCAACAGCCCTTAGCATCCCACCAAGCGAGTTTGTGAGGGAACTAGTCTGGATATGAAGCGCTCAGCACTAGTATAGTCTCATTGCTTAGTTCAACAGAAAGCACAAAATTCATCCATTCTTCCACACATTTGTTGAATACTCAAAGGACTGCCTTGGCAATATGAGGAGGTGTTAACACAGTCTTTTCATCAATGAAAAAAATGTGGGCTTGTGTGAGACTGACATTAAAGACAGCATGCTTGTGCCAGGGCTATTGGAGGGATGTGTTCAGGACAAAGACTACTCAGAGGTATGAGGGGTCTCTCTGAGAGCTCAATTTTTGTCTCTCTCCATTAATCTTTTTTTAAAAAGCGGGTTTATTTGGGATCTACTTCACATGCTGTAATGTGTACTCATTTAAAGGACATGGTTCAATAAATTTTAGTAAATTTCAGAGTTGTACAGTCAGAATCATGCATAGGTACTTGTTTTTGTTGTTCAATATAATATATACACATTATTTTTCTGTTCACTAACTGTGGGAAAATTGGGCCACGTCTTGTGTTTGGGCAGTGACTCTTCGGTTGTTGTGAGGACATATATTTTAGTTCTCCTGGGGGTGGAATTAATGAGCGGTACAGTAGAAAGGTCAGAGGTTCAAAGATGAGACCAGCATAGCGGGCTATGCATTGGGCTGCTAATTTGAAGGTCAGAAGTTCAAAGCCACCCACTGAAGGGAGCACGATAGAGCTTTCTATTCCCATATACAATGAATATGCTGAAAATACTCTAAAACTGATGGTGGTGATGGTTGTACATTCCTTCATGAAGTGAGCAAACTGTTGAAATGTTTGAGATGTTGATTGTAAGTCAATAAAATGGTTGGGGGAATAGAAAGGGGGAGCCAATTTCAGGGATCGACATATGATCTTCTCTCTGGGTATGGACAACAGGGAAGTGGGTGAAGGGACACTTTGGACAATGTACGATATGAAAAAGTAATAATAATTTGTAAATTATTAAGGGCACATGGGAGAGGGGGAGGAGAGAGGGAAGGGGAATATGGGGAGCTGGTACTGGGGGCCTAGTTGGAGGGAGGATGTTTTGAGAGGGATGATGGCAACAAGTATGCAAATGTGGCCTGCATACAATTGATGGATGTATGGATCATGATTGGAGTTGTATGAGCCCCCAGTAAAATGATTTATTAAAAAAAAGGAGGGGGAAAGAGGAGCTTATATCAAAGGGTCAAGTAGAAAATATTTGGAAATGAATATGGCGACATGTGTACAAATATGCTTGATACAAATGATGTATTGAATATTATAAGAGCCCCCCAATTAAATCATTGAAAAAATGGTTGGGGGAAAAAGTATGCTTAGCTATTAACTTAGGAAATTGCAGTTTTGGAAACCTGCAAGGGCAGGTCTACTCTGTCCAGTGAGTCAGAATGGATTGGATAGATGGGAGGGAGTCAGGGAGGGAGGAAGTGCGGTCCAATCAGCTCTTGTATAGATTTATAGCCTCAGAAGCTCCATGTAGGGTCATTCTGAGTTGCAATTGACTTGATGGTAGTATGTTTGGTTAGGTTTTTTTAAATGATAAATTTATCCATGGCTTTTAAGCCTAAGCTGCCAAACTGTTTCCCAATGTGAATGCACAATATTGTAATTGTAACCAGCCCAGTATGAGGGTTCTTAAACAGACTTTTAAAGAAGCAGGGATGAGCTCGATCAGTCAGATGACCGGTTGAGTAGGAACCAAACAAAGATGTTCAATATTTCCGGGCCCCAACTTGGGGGAGATCCTATCACTGTGGGATGAACCCAGGAAGGTTTGTCTTTAGAAAGCTTTCAGGAATGCTGATGAACAACCCGGTTTGAGAATCACTGATCTGTATGGAACAAGGGTAGGGCTGGCTGAGGAAAAAGTGGTGAGGAGGTTCAAGATCGAGGAAGGAGCTTGGGGTTCCCCTGCCAATAACCAAACTCATTGCTTTCTATTGGTGCCGACTCAGTGACTGCGCACAGCAGGGTAGAACTCTCCTGGGAGTCTCGGAGACTAACTCTTCAGGGGAGTAGAGAGCTAGAAAGTGCGTCTTTCTTCCACGGAAGCATGCAGAAAGATTGGGCAATATGGGCTTGCAATATTAACAGTGGAAGTGGCCACTTAGGAGCCCTGGTGGCAGAGTGGTTACACACTGAGCTGTCATCCCCAAGGTCAGTGGTTCAAAACTGCCAGTGTGCACAGTTACAGCCTTGGAAACTCACAGATGCAGTTGCTATGACTACATAGCAGTGAGGGTTTATTCATTCTTCTTTTTTATCTTTTTGAGAGTGGTCAGTAAGTGTATTTTTCCTGCTAGATAAAAAGGAGTCAGTTAATTCACCAGCCTCATCCATTCAATTTTCCAGAGTGGCTGTTTCACGAAAACTTATTTTTTTGAGTACTGTATTTTTGAATCATGTATTTATTTTCCCTTTTCCTCTTTTCTAAAGTGATGGAGAATCGGGGGAAGGCTCACAGAGCAGACCATCAGTTTTGCATCCACGGTGCCATGTCATTCACAATAGCGCCCTCCATGCACCATCACACACCGTGCTCTGTCTCTCTTCCATGGAAGCATGCAGAAAGATTGGGCCATATCAGCTTGTAGTGGTTAGCAGTCAGATTGGCCCCTTCATGCTTAACCCTTCAGAACTTGGGTCCAAATGATTCTGAGGTGTGCATACCTCAGTAGTGATTTTGTTCTCCTTACAGCCTGTCTGGAGGTCAACTAAGAATTGAGCCCCAAGAACAAGAACCTAAGTGTGACTGGGGTTCATGTGCTAGGACAGTGTTTCCCAAAGTGGGTGATATTGCCCTTCCTGGGGGTGCTCAGATGATCCAAAGGAAAATGCCTGCACTTAATCTTGGGCTATGGGCTATACTACAGTAAAGTTTTTTTTTTTTCCTAAAAGGAGGCAGTAGGTCAAATATGTTTGAGAACTTATGATCTGAGCAAGGGTGGGAAGCCTTTTTTCCATCTAGGGCTACTTGGATGCTTATAGCCTCATGCAAGGGCCACGTGGGTCAAACACTTCATTAACTCACTGCTGGTGGCGTAGTGATTACAGGGGGAGCGAGTGAGCTGCTAACGGCAGGGCCAGCAGTTGGAAATCCCCAGCGCTCGGCTGAGGAAGATGGGTCTTTCTAGACCTGTAAAGCATTACTCCTGTCTTCAACAAGCACAGGAGGCAATTCTACCTAACCCAAGGGTCACTGTGAGTCAGCATTGAAGTTATGGCTGTGAGTTTGGAGGTAATTTTTAATGTGATGGCTGGTACAGCTTTTCTTTGGCAAAGTATGTGGTACTAGCGGGTATTGACGAGGGGGTGGGACTTCTATGACCCACTGGAGCCCAATGATATGGTGGTTACGAGTTGGTATAGTCCTTATGGTATAGTTGGCAGTTCAAAACCACCAACAGCTCTTCAGGAGACAGACGGGACTTTCTACTCCGGCAAACAATTGCACTCTCAGAAACCCGCTGGGCATCGCTTTGAGTCTGCATTGACCCTATGGCAGTGCGTTCGTAGGACCCATGGGCCAGATAGTCTCCACCCCGGTCTGAGGGACTGCACCAGTCGCTATCAGAGCAGCATGCCCGGTCTCTTTCATGATTTAAAAAATATCTGATTTAAAATATTTACATTTTAGCAACCCCTATGAACCACTATTATACCCAGTTTGCAGGGGATGAAACTGGAGATTCGGTAACTTGCCCAGGTTAGTAAGTTCCCGGGCTTGGAACTCAGCCCCCTGACTCCCCTACAGCAGTTTGCCCCTGCTCCGTGCAAGCAACATGCTGGTGTCATGCAAATAGGGCCTTGGGAGTTCATTTTCATCTCACAAGAAGTCACTGTGTATTCTAACATGGCAATTGGTTCTCCAGCTTGCTGTGCAACCGGGAGTCACTGCACTTTGGCCTTTTTTTCCTGTGCATTAGAGACCCGTTAGATTTTCTCAAACAGAAAATGCCATCATTAAACACTTTCAGCCACCTACCCAAGGTCTGGGGGTTTCGGGTTTGACATAAGGGCCTCAAAGCTGTCGTTGGGTACTGGCCTCCCGAAAGTCCACTGGCTGCTTTTCCTGTGGATCCCTGTTGACCAAGTCTACTTTTCCCAAGTGTGCACCAGCTCAGCCCTGGCTCCCTGCCGGTGGCCAGCCACAGCTCTATGGAGCAGGGAGCGGAGGGCCCCCTGTGAAGCAGGCGCTGCACTTCTGGGGTAGGGCTGTTTTCAGAGTTGTGTGCGTGATGAGGGGAAACTTGTAGTAATTACCGAACAGATGCCCTTAATGAGGTCTCTGCTGGATTTCCAGCTGCCAGCAGGAGCTCTAACTGGGACAGGACCATTGCCGCTGCAGCGTCATGTGACATCACATCCTCCCCTGGTTGTCCTAGCAGCTGTAATTATCCCACTGAGAGGGTCCCTCCGGGTGATGCTGAGCCATGTCTTTTTCCATCAATGGAGGTCTGTGGACCACGCCCAGGAGGAAAAGGACCTGCCCAGTAATGTCCTTTGAAAAAAAGAGCAAACTTAACATTTCCAGCACCCATGCTTCCCTTGGTTTTTATTTATTCGAAACCGTTTCCTTGACGTACAGTTTGCATGTCACACCACTCAGTTGTTGAATCACATTTCAGTCGTCTTTTAGCCAGCCACAAGGGAGCCCCCGTGGCCCAATGATTGAGTGCAAGGCCACTTACTCAAAGGGTCGGTGCTTCGAGTCCACCGAGCATCTCTGCTCGAGGTAGATGACTTGGGGACCTGCGCCCGTGCATGTTACACCGCAGAGGCCCCTGTGGGACAGCTCTCCCCTGTCATACAGGTCACCTGAGTTGGAACTAACTCCACGTGCCAGTGGGGTAGGTTGATTGCAGAAGACATGAGGCAGGGAGGACGGGCAGAATACAAAATAACGCCTGTCGTGTAGAGCCAATTGCTTTGTGTTTCTGATTGGTTTTGTGCGTGTAACATTTCCATGCATTTGGTATGGAGGTAGACTTATGGGGGATCTGAAGTCTATTTCCAGTGCATGCGGCGTCTGTCAGTGGTGGATTGCTGCTTGCTGTGACTAGAACTTCCAGAGGAAGATGAGGAGGAAAAGCCTGACTATCACTCCTGAAAATCAGCCAAATGGGTCACAAGGAAGATGGAGCAGGACCAAGCAGGGTTCCTAACTGCTGTGCACAAGTCCGGGGCTCATTCAATGGCACTTAATAAACATATTTGTTTACCTTTTATTTATCAATTTGAGAGCATTACTGCCTGTTGTCCACTGCCCCCCTCTCAGCTAACAATACATAATCAATATTTTCTCATATCAGTAATCTTTTCTGGCATTGTTTTAATGGGACCACAAATTTATTTCGCTTTTTTCCCTTATAATATTATTGGGCTCTTACAGCTCTTATAACATTCAATACATCCTTTGTATCAAGCACATTTGTACACATGTTGCCATCTTCATTTCTAAATATTTTCTACTTGAGTCCTTGGTATAAGCTCCTCTTTCCCCCTCTTTTTTTTTTTTTTTTTATAAATCATTCCACTGGGGGCCCATGCAACTTCCATCACGATCAACACACACGCTAATTGTATGCAGACCACATTTGCATACCTGTCACCATCATCACCCCGAAACATCCTCCCTACACTTAGGCCCCCAATGCCAGCTCCCCACACTTCCCCTCCTCGACCCCTCCCTCCTCGCTACTTCTTACTTGCTGGATATCGAAGTTCTTTCTACCTCCTTGCCATCACCGTAATGTGGCAGCAACTCTCTACCCCCCCCTTTTTATTAATCTCTTTTTGCTTTAAGAAATGTCCTCGAAGTAAAGCTGTTAGGTAGAAAGGGGTGAACAATTTTGAAAGGGTTTGAAATATGTGTTCTAGAACCCCTCCTCCCCAAATAGTGTTTTTGTTTTGTTTTTATCCCACTGCCATCATGTGAGCTCTGGCTCAGAAAACGAACCCTGCTATGGAGTCGATTCCTATGTGTAGGGACCCCAGTAAGGGGTTTTAAGCTTGCAAGTCTTCAGGGGAGCTGACAGGCTCCTCTTTCTCTTGGCAAGAGAGTGGCTTGTGGGCCAGTGAGTTTAGACCTTAGACCTAGAGGTCAACAGTCAAATGCCTACTCCACAGAGCTACCAGGGCACCAAGTTACGATTCACACATAAACTAGCCATTGGTCTGTTGACCTTTACGAAGATGAGACTTAGCCCTTCCAGTATGTTGTAATTTGGCAAAATTAGGCAAAAAAGGATGTGACTCCTGTTAGCTTTAATTTCTTTTGACAATTTGTGAGAATGAAACCCTCCATATGTTAATCTGTACATTTTTTGTGTGTGACATTACTGCCCTGGTGGGAGTAGGAGGCCCAGCCTTGCTCCTGGACAGCTGCTGCTGGATTTGAACCGTCAACCCTGTGGGCTGCAGTCCCGCACACAACTACTACACCACCAGGGCTCAGCCGATCTGTACATCTGTTAGAAACAGTATATATATGCCGTTTGCCCGTTTTTTCTATTGACATCTTTTCCTCTAATTAACATAAGCTCTTTCTATATTAACTCGATTAAACATCGGGCATTTTCACTGTGAAGAATTTCCACAGTTTGGAAGTATGCCATCTCACCTTGTTGGATATTCAGCAATTAAAATGGAAAATGACCCAGTCAGTTTGTTTTTCTTCGTGTTTTGGTTCATGTTTAGAAAAGCCTTCTTTCTCTATCAAAGAAATTATGAAAGTATGCATATTTATTCTAGATATCATTTTCTATCATTTATATATTTTTGGCATCTTAATATTATATTTAAATCTCTAACGCCCCTTAAAATTTAATGTGATGCTTTAAAGTGTTAGCTTCTTAATAAAACAACACTCACCCAGTACTTAGATTGCCTTTTGGAGTTTTGATTCTGTTTTCTAACTAGCCAGCCTTTCCCTAGGTCTGGGTGATGCTCTTTAGTCATGGTGGCTGTGTGGTGCATAGCAACATGTCACACAGCAAAGCTACCTACATAACTTACCTTTCTCCAAAAGTTCTTTTAAGAGTCTTGCTTTTCTTGATGGTCTTTACATTTTCCAATTTGCCTTAAAAACCCTTAGCGTTTCTGATAAAGTTTTAAAGCGTGTGACTTAAAATTCCTTTAGTCATGGGATTTGAAGTCACGAGTCCCACATAGGTATATTTTGTGTATACATTTCATATGCTGCTGTTGCTGCTATGGCTGCTGATATTGTTAGGTGCCGTTGGCCCGGTTCTGACTCATAGTGACCCAATGCACAAGCCAACAAACACAGCCCGGTTCTGCCCTAGCCGCACAATTGTTCTTAGCTTCGAGCCCATGGGCACAGCCATGTGTCGGCCCATCTATCAAGGGCCCTTCTCATTTTTTGCTGCCCTTCACTTTACCAAGCATAGTGTCCTTCTCCTGGGGCTGGTCTCTCCTGAGAACATATCCAAAGGACGAGAGATGAGGTCTCTCCATCCTTGTCTCTAGGGAGCCGTCTAACTGTACTTCTTTCAAGACAGATCTGTTTGTTTTCTTGGCAGTCCATGAAACTTTCAATATTCTTCACTAACACCAGAGTTTAAACTCATCTCTTTTTCTTCATCTTCCTTATTCAATGCCCAACTCCCATATGCAGAGGAGGAGATTGTTGCTGTCAGATGCTGTCAAATCTGTTCCAATTCATAGCGAGCCTATGCACAATGGCCCAATCCTGTGCCATCTTTTTACATATATTTAAATATATAGTATCTAATTTAAATCAACATGTAAGCATTTAAATATATAATAATTTGTAAGTGAGATTATCCCAATTAATGATTACAGTAGTATTATTAATCAAATCCTCTTTATTTTTGGGGGGATGGATTGATCACATAAAGACCTACTTGCTTATTAAAAGCCGTCTCACTCTTATTGCATTGTTATAGATGTCTCCTTATATTTTAGTTATATATTTAGTTTTGTACATATATTTTGGTACACTCTGATATATTTTATAGACTTTATGGAAGAATTGATTCAATGGTATCTAAGAAAAAAGCAGCACATTAATTGTCACTTATACTCTTTACTTAGATCGAAGACTGTCGGAGTGGGTACCACTAAATGGGCCATTTTCTTCTTTCAAAAAGAAAACTCTTTTTAATGTCTGAACATATTATATTCTCATTGTTAAACACTCCATGATTAAGTAGACCAGAACAGAAGAGCATGCCTTGGTGAATTCCTTTTTGCAAATGGTATTGGGAATGAGTTCGTATGAATATACAATTTGCCACTGGTGGGATAATTATATACATGGTATTATATCATCTCTATATATTTTATTAGGAACTAGGTCTTGTTGTGTTTCTGTTGCAATAAACATATAAGCATAACCATTTTAACTGAAGTGCTTGAAGACTCAAAATGTTTATATTTTTCATTGTGTCAAGAAATCAGGTTCTCTACTGGTTTGTTTGCATTCAGTTGTTTTACAAAACATTGCACCTAACACAGTTCTATTGTACCTAAAACAGTTTGATAGTATTACATTTTAAATAGAGGAGATTACTATAACTATCATTATAATTGCCCTACTTGTTATTCTTTTTGACACATGATCAGTGTTTTCTACTTTAAAAAAAATGCTGCTTTGGACATTGATATGCAAATATATTTACAACCTCCAAAGATAAATAAAGATATTATTGCTAAGAATACCAATAATAAATGGCAATAATAGTGAAAAAGAAAAAAAGCAAATAAGAGCTCTTCAACTTACTTCCGAACTAGCTTATGATGGTTATAAACTGGGGGCTACCTATAGTCTGTTTTAGCATTATAAATTTTTCTGAGTAAATGTTTATATTTCGATTTAGTTTTTAAAAGACCCTTCCCAGGCGTAATGTACATACCATAAGATTAGCTCATTTTATATGTCATTTCAATGACTTTTAGTAAATTGACTCAGCTGTGCAGCCCTCACCACCATTTAAATTTATCGTATTTCCATCAATGCAAAAAGAATCCCATTGCCCACGTTCACCATCACCGAGTCCAATTTCATATCCAGCTTTTCTTCCAATTATTTATTTCTTGTCATTAATTTTATTTCTTACATCCACATTATTTTTCACATTTTAATACTTTCTGGGGTATAATTTTAACCTTAAAAAATTTTGGGTTGTAAATTCATTAAATCTTTGAGAAGCCCTGCGATTGTAAGGTCATATGTATCTGGAAATCCCTTTCTCAGATGACCCATAATTTTGTGGTAGGAAAGTCTTGGCACACAACCCCCCTCCATCACACTCACTCCCAAGTGGCTTACAGCACAGATGCAATGTCTCCTTGAAATTTAGTCGGATATTGGAGACCTCTGAGCCTTGAGTGATTTTTTTTTTTATACTTTTGAGGAAACCTAATTTATTTGCCTGGGTGTTTATGTATTTTTTTTTCAGAGAAGTTTATCCTTTTGGCTAGCATGTGGGTGGATGTGGATTCCTTTTAGCTGACTTTCAAAGGAAACAAAAGACACTTTTGATTTGATCATGTGTCTTTTCTTTGGATCAGGAACTATTTCCTCTCCTGCAGGTACTGCCTTTGTTTCTTACTTCTTTCCTAGTGTTCTAACCTTTCCTTGAGGAATATCTCATTGATCACATGTCATCTCTGTTTTCCGCAAATAGAATTTCTTTTGAATCTTATTAATTTACATGTCATTTGCCTCATTACAGTTGAACTTAAGTCCATCCCATGCTGCTCAATGGATTTTCTAATTCTAACCTGTATTATTTCTGTGGCTGCATTTTTTTGTTCTCTCTCTTTTTTCTCCTTATCTGCATCTGTATCATTTGTAACTTGTTGCATTCTAATTTCCATCTGGGCGTAGTTCTACATGCTGTGTGCTTTGTTCCTGTCCAAGTTGTTAGTCCTGTCAGTCCCTTATCTGCTGTGTCCTCTATTGTTGGACGTCTCATGCCTCCTTCCAGGCCCTGATTCTCTGGGTCTCTGTTCGAGGAATGATTGTACACTCTTAAATATCATCTCACTCACAGCAATACGGTGCTTTCTGGAAATGTGGCTTTTGCTTAGATTTGGAAGAGGCGTGATTGAAGCTGGGGAGGCAAGGGGAAATCTTGCTCTCTGTCTCCGGGTCAATACATCTAGGTGTTGTCAAGGTTTTTATTACTAGTAGTAATGTTGTCCTGATATTTTAACATTTTATTCTGACCATTGTACCCCACGTAGATAAAATCTTGATTTCAATTTATAAGCTGAGCAATCAATGAGCTTAACTTATGCAAGTTTATAACCAAGGGTAGATAGGGTGTGTGTGTGTGGAGAGCTAGTCTCCTGTGGTGATGAGTGTACAGCTCTTCTTGATGTGATTGAACTGTGGTGTGAGTGAAAGTCAAATGCCAACGCAACTATTGGAAGAAAGGAAAAAAGTACCAGTCTCAGAATCGACAAGGGCAGCTCAGCTTTGTCCGGTGGTGTTCCTATCTACCAGAATTGACTCAATGGCACCGAGGTCTTACTAATCATTATTATTATTCAGCAGAAAGGGATGATGAAGCCCACCATCCTGACTAGAGCAAGCCAACAGCCAACTACAGAACCGACCCCCAAAGAGACCGAGTCAGGGATCACAGACACTCCAGGAGCTAGAATATGATCAAGAAGCAGTCATACTGGAGGGAAGCAGCACAAGTGGCCCTCAGCCTGGACGGCAAGACAAGACCCTGGAATCGACCAATGACGATGTTTCAACAGACAGTCACAAGGCTGCAAGTCCTCCCTCCTCCGTACCAGGCAGTTTGGAAGCTGCTACTTAGAGCGCTGACCGGAAGAGACTCCTATCAGTGCCCGTTCCAAAAAAAGATCACCCAGGAGCACGCTGACACTCCTGAAGCCGACCAGTAATGTCCTGGGCAGGGCGAAAGATTGCCGAAGAACATTCAAAATCGCTTCCAGCAGCAGCCCCAGGAACTTCCAGCGAGATCCAGCAGAGGAAGTGATGCGAGGGGCACTGTTGGGCTGCGACGGTCCCTTCCCGGTGATTGAATGACATTGACCCTCGAGCCAGAGCACACCGGAACCCCATCGCAAGAATGGGAATTCGATCCCACTTGCGCGTGCTTGTGTGGACCTTGCACACGGACTGAGACCCAATGGTTTGAACAGAGCAGAGGGCTATAAGCCTGGTTTAAAATCAGGCTCGTATCTTTCTTTAATGATTAGACATCTGCAAGCGAAGGGTCATACTAAGTCTTACAGATCTCTTCCACTCACTTAGCCATGTAGCTGTTTTCCAGATTTCTTGGTCTAGAGGAGTGTTTCCAGAGCTTCATTAGCGTGTTGAAACATTTCAATTGGTATTTTGTCAATTCTTAGAGACTTTTTTTTTTTTTTTGCTAATGCCTTTGGTGCGGCTTGTTAGGACAGCTAGAACCCTCTTGAGACGTTAGGGAGATAAGACTTCATCTCCCATGCTTTGCACATGGTACCAGGAGAGAGGATAGTGCTGGACAAGGAAATGTGCTTGGTAAAGTAGAGGGTAAGAAAAGAGAAGAAGATCCTTAATGTGAAGGGTCTGTCTACGTCTGCAAACAGCTGTGGTCTGGGATACTCACAAGCACAGCTCTACCATGTCCCATAGGGTTTATATGAGTCAGGCTTTGATGGACGATGACTAAGGGACACTGGAGATGAATTGATGCATTTGAATCAAAGTGTTGGCAACAGACTGTGAAGAAGGGGCCAAGGGCACCCAGGAGAACACACACATCTCTTAGAAGAAGTGCAGTTAGAGTACATTGGACAGGCTATGAAGAACGGCCAGTCCTGGGAGAAAGACGTCCTGCTGAGCGAAGTAGAAAAGTAGACGGTAAATCAACTGCACAAGCTCTCTGTAAAGAAGCGACTTTGAGGACTGAAGCATGCCTGTGACCAAGCCTTGGCATTTTCGATTGCCTCACAGGCAGGTGAAAGTTGGACGTTGACTAAAGCAGGCCGAAGAAGCATCAGTGCACTTGAGTTATGGTGCTGGCAGAGAACGTTGTAAGTGCGACGGACTGCCAAGAGAAAAATATGAATCTGCCATGGAGGAAGTACAGTCAGATTGCTCCAGAGGTGCAAGGATGGTGAGATTTTGTCTCATATATTTTGGAAATGTCAGGAGAGTGCAGTCCCTGGGGAAGGACATCAGGGTTGGTGAAGAAGAGGGTCTGTAAAACGTGGGCCCTTGACAAGGCGGATTGACACAGTGGCTGCCATGATGAGCTCAAGCACAGAGACCACGGTGAGGATGCCGTGGGCTGTCATATGCCGGGTGGCTGTGAGTGGGTACTGAGGTGGTGGCACCCACCAACAGCAAAGGTGCCCATCAGATATTTTTTGTTAGCCCCATCAAGATATAGGTCTCTGGGTGGTATCAAGAGTTTGTGTTCAACTGCAACCCAAAGGGTTACTATTCAAACCACCGTTTGGTGTTGTGGAAGAAAGGCCCGAGGATCTCATTCTGCATAGAAAACCCCATGGCGCTCAGTTCTGCTATGTCACACATGGATGGCCGTGAGTCCGAGTTGACTCTATCACAGCAAAGGTGTGTGTGTGTATGTGTGTGTGTGTTAAATCAGAGTATAGCATTGGATGCTGCAGCTAAACCCACGCCAACCTATCATCATCATCCCTGATCTGTCATGTTCAAGTAACAGAGCAGCCATGTTGCGCTCACTGACACATTTTATAATAGATAGATACATGAGTGAGGTGGGAGGACCTGATGGTGAGTGAAATCATTTAATCACAAAAGGACAAATATGGTACGAGACCACTCTTGTTAGCAAAAAAAAAAAAATTTCAAAAGAATATTGAAAGTACCATGAACTGACAGTAAAAGGAACAAATCTGTCTTGGAGAAGCACAGAATTCTCCATGCATGGGGATGGTGAGACTGTTTCACATCCTATGGATATGTTGTCAGGAGAGGCCAGTCCCTGGGGAAGGGCATCGTGAAAAAGAGAAAATCCCTGAAGGAGACGGACTGACACAGTCTGCAGCTGTGGGCTCAAGCCTAACCCTTGTGAGGACAGTGCTGCCGGACAGTGCTTCCTTCTGCTGAGCCGGCAGTCCCTTTGAGCCGTAGCTCATCAAGGATGCTAACAATAACAGCAACCCGTGTTGCCAAATGCCATGGAAAGGTTTTCACATTAAAAACAAGTGAACAGAATTACATGTTGCTAATTGTGTTCCTGAAATACTACGGTGCCCGCTTTCAGGTTCTGTGTAAAATTTCTTTTGAATATAGCTCCTTCAAATCGCCATCGCTTCTTCTGTAGCTCGGTCCTGTTGTTTTCCAGTTTATGGACGAGGAAGCGGAGGCTCCCAGAGGCTGACTTGAGAGTGAGAGCTTCCTGGAAAGGAGCTGAGGTGCTTGAAGAATTCTTTGAGTGCCTGAAAGGAGCCCTGGTGGCATAGTGGTTACATGTTGGAATGTGATTCACATGGTCCCAAGTTCAAAACCCCCAGGTGCTCCGAGGGAGAAAGAAGGGGCTTTCTGCTCCCTTCAAGAGTTATTGTTTTGAAAATCCAAACGGGCAGCTCTGTCAGCCCTGCAGGGTCACCATGAACCAGAAATGAGTCTATGGCAATGAGTTTTCAGGTGTGTGGAGAAAAGACCTTCTTGCTGATCCTGACCGTGAGCTCTGAGATGACTGCAGCTGACTGCCGTCACCCTCTGGGCTTCCTGAAGCTCCAACTGAGGCTCTTTCCATCCATCTCCCTGCCCAGCTCCCCCCTTCCCACCCCAAAGGATTCTGTGGGCACCGTAGACTCCTGAATTTTCTGGGTGACACAGGGTGTGCTGGGCGGCTGTGCTGCTTATTCTTTGAGAATTCGCCAGAACATGCCCTTACCCCTGTCTCTCTGCACACCAGCTGTCCCCAGGTTGACCTTTAGGAGTGTTTTCCGGATTCGTCTGATGGGGTGCTTCCCCCTGGCCTCAAAGTTTGTTTTTGGTTGAATACAAGTTTTTATGCTAAAAAGTTTTGCTTCGTTGCGGTAGATATTTTGAAGACTTTCGTTTTCCTTCCCTAACTCGTACAATTCTCTTACAATTGAACTGTAAGCCTTTCTGTTGCCCTTTGGGGTGCCTTTGGTGTCTCCTGTAGTAAGAGTGGGATTCTTTTTATGCAGAGCGGTAGCAGGTAACTTCGATATTATGAGCATGCATTTCTTTAGGATCCCAGCGATATGGAGACCCAAGAAATAAGTAGCTTTGCATTTGGGACACTGTCTACTTTGCATCATTGGTCTAGGCTGCCATCACAATTATGATGCCAACCCAACTGATTTTGTTAGCAGATCAGTGCTAATCCATAGACATACCCTGAGCTACAATGCCTCCCAAATCAAGTGTACGGTCTTTGAAGGTGCAGTTCCCACTTTCCTTCTCCAATCACCAGCATCTCCTCCTATCCAACCATCACCACACCGGTCAGTTCCGCCCGAGTTAGCTCTGGTGCAGACACGTACGGTTTTACCCACAAACAAATGCAGAGGAGCACAGAGGCTATCCAGCTGGGTCGAGAGGTCTCCCCGTGAAGTCTGTCCCACCTCTGCTCTCCTTGCCTACCTGTTTCCAGCTGCCCAATTCTTCTTCCACCATCTGATGGGTCTCCATTCCCATAGCTGGCGGCTTCAGGTACCCCCATTGCTGCAGACGCTGTGCCCGAGTCAACACACATCTTCACTGCTTAGGCAAGCCAAGGTGCTTCTTGGAGACAGAGTGGGGAGGATTACCTGGCACTTCTTAAAGCTAAAGTAGTGGGAAAAGAGAGTCGTCAGCAGCCCAGAAGTTCTCCAACATGAGGGCCCCGTCTGAACTCTTTGGATTTAGCGCTTCGTCCTTTATCTGCGCAGAAAGTCCTCCCTGATGCCTCCCCAGACCTTCACTCCAGGAGTGGTCCCCAAAGAGGTTGACTCGAGGCAAAAAGGGTGACTCTTCAACTGGGAGCATTCTCTCATGTGTCGTTATTGTGTGGTGGGGCCCCTCATGCACCAACCTCTTTTGTTAATTTGTCCGGAAGGCCTTGTGGGACCCTTTATTTCTGAGGTCCACACAAGCCATTTATTTAGTTTCAGTGAGTGAATCTGATATTGTATCTTCCTCTACAGTGATGCATTCTAAGCTGATGGAAAGGGACCTACTTCCCAGCATTATTCCTGCATCAGAAAGATCTGGAAAAATGGTTCCTGTTTTTAAACCTTATCACCACGTACTGCTGATCTGCTCCAGATCATCATTCCAAGGACAGGGGATGGGCCCAACTTAGCCCGACCATGTGTGCTGACTTAGGAAAACATTCCCGGGCTGTCCCTGTAGCAACACTAGGTTGTCAGCTGTGGCAGGCACTTTGGAAGGGATCACCGAGAGATCAGCTTAACTTGATCATCGCCAGAGCCTTGCTTGTGCCTGTGTTTTGTGCTTGAGGAAGATGAAGCGCAGAGAGATTAAGGGATTTCTGCTAACAGAAAAGCTGGGGCTTCCATCTGGACTGACCAATGGCAACCCTCTGCCCTTTACTCAGTGCTCCATAACGTCCAAGAGATCTTTATGGTGCCCAGGCATCTCGAGGCTTCTGGTCACTGTTCTAAAGAGCCCCTTCCTTCCCTGCAGTTCCAAGTGTTCTGCACAGCGTCCTTGGAGGAAAATCACCTTTTATGACACTCTTTGGGGTGCTCATCATGATGGGTGGGGTGGTCACATTTGAAATTAGCTTCATGTGCTGAGAGGTCTTTTCCCTCTTCCTGTTCTTGACTTTGCCTGTATACATATCATTGCCTAAGAAATGAGAGAGAAAATATTTTTCAAATGTCTAACCTGTGGCAGCTTTCTCTTATTCTCAAATACTATTTGATTATTCTGGGGGAAAAAAAACCAGAGCAAGGAAATCCGGAGGGAATACCAAAAATAGACTCCGGGACCAGGCTGTGGCACCCCATCAGTCTCTACTGGAAAACACTCCTAAGAGCCAACAGCTAGACCTTGAACTATTTACAGCCTTTTTTTCTGGTCATTGGTTTTTGTTGTTGTTTTACTTTCTTTTGTTGCTTCGTTTTTCTCTGTCTTGTGCATGTTATTATTTCTGCAGGTCTATCTAGATAAGATAGGCTGGATAAAAATCCTTGAAGAGAACAACGGGATCAATGCTTCCAGTGGGTCATGGGAAAGGGGGTGGTGGGGGAAAGGAACTGGTGTTAACAAACCCAGGGACAGGGGAACAACAAATGATCCAAAATTGGTGGTGAGGAGGGTATAGGAGGCCTAGTAGGGCTTGACCAAGGGTAATGTAACCGAGAAGAATTACTGAAACCCAAATGAAGGCTGAGCATGATAGTGGGACAAGAGGAAAGTAAAAAGAAATAGAGGACAGAACTAGAAGGCAAAGGGCATTTATAGATAAAGACATGTACATATGTAAATATATTTATATATGATAGGGAAATAGATCTATGTGCATATATTTATAGTTTAGTATTGAGGTAGCAGATGAACCTCCACTCAAGTACTCCCTCAATGTAAGAATACTTTGTTCTATTACACTGGCATTCCATGTTGCTCACCTTCTCGATATGATCACTGAAGACAAAGAGGACGCACAAACAAATGTAGTAAAGAAAGCTGATGGTACCCGGCTAGCAAAAGATATAGCATCCAGGGTCTAAAAGGCTTGAAGGTAAACAATTAGACATCTAGCTCAGAAGCAACAAAGCCCACATGGATGAAGTATACCAGCCTAGGTGATCATGAGGTGTTGAGGGGATCGGGTATCAGGCATCAAAAAACAAAATATCATATCATTGTGAATGAAGGGGATTGCAGATTGGGCACCCAAAGTTCATCTGTGGGCAACTAGACATCCCCTTACAAAAGGGTCACAGGGAGAAGACAAGCCAGTCAGGGTACAGTGCAGCAATGATGAAACATACAACTTTCCTCTAGTTCTTAAATACTTCCTGCCTCCCACTATCATGATCTCAATGCTTCCTTTCAAGTCTGTCTAGTCCAAAGGATGCACACTGGTACAGATAGGAACTGGAAACACAGGGAATCCAGGACAGATGAACTCTTCAGGACAAGTGGTGAGAGTGGTGATACTGGGAGGATGGAGGGAAGGTGGGGTAGAAAGGGGGAACCAATTACAAGGATCTATATATAACCTCTTCTCTGGGGGATAGACAACAGAAAGGTGGGTGAAGGGAGACGTCGGACAGTGTAAGGTATGACAAAATAATAATTTATAAATTTATCAAGGGTTCATGGGGGGTGGAGAGAAGGGAGAAAATGAGCTGATACCAAGGGTTCAAATAGAAAGCAAGTGTTTTGGGAATAATGATGGCAACAGATGTACAAATGTACTTGACACAATGGATGTATGTATGGATTGTGATGAATTGTACAAGCCCTCAAGAAAGTGGTTTTTAAAAATCAGAAAATGTATTTGCACTATAAGTAAATGAATATTCTTCTTAATTCTTCCACCTGGTGATAACTATAGTTAGATTTTGGAGTATGTTATTTCCAACATATACATGTAAAAGATGAGTGTGCATGTGTGTAGATTAATTTGTTTTGCTATTTAATTTTCATTTTAATTAAATATGCTGCTTTTAATACTCAACATATTCTAATCCTCCTTCCTTACACCTATGTAGTTTTACATCCTCGTTTTTAAGAGGTGCACATTATTCATTGTTACTCTATTAGATTTTACCCAATTTCTACTCAAAGTGTGGCCTCACTGCTGGCAAATTTGTTCTTATCTTGTAGCTTGTTAGAGATGAGGACACTCAGACCACATCCCAGACTGGCTGCATCAGAACGTTCGGTGTAGCCCCACTATCCAGTGACTTCTGCCCTATTAAGATGTGAGAAACACTGGTTCCATCCAGTCTCCAGTGTTCTACTGTTATAAACACCACTGTGGTGAACAGCATGGAGACCTGGTGGGGCTGTGGCTTAAAGCACTGGGCTACGACCACAGATTAGTGGTCCAAACCCAGCAACTGTTCCTCAAGATAAAGAGTCGCAAATTTATTTGGTCTACTACCCATTTTTCAGGAAGGAAAAACAGTAACTCAGCATACTCCTCCCACCCTCACAATGAAAAAATTTCTCTTATAGCTCATCATTTAGGATAAAGAGTAGGCCATCTGCTTTTCACGACTCCTCCCCCTTCCCTACAAATGGATTCAGTGCCCTCCCAGGGCGATCTCACCAACTCTGGGGAAACACTGCCCTACAGTCTCAGAAACTACCAAGGGGCACTATGAGCTCGATCTGACTCAGGAGCAGTGAGTGGTGAACTTCTCTGAGGTAGCTTTAAGAAGGTCTGTGTGCACGACAGAAGTTCCTGGGTGTGAAGCTGGTGACATGCTGGGTTACTAACAGAATGGTTGGTGGTTCGAGTCCACTCAAAAGCATTTCAGAAAAAAAGGGCTGGCATTCTGCTCTCAAAACAGAGACCCCCCTATGCAGTGCAAGTCTACTCTGTACCAGTGGGGTTGTTGACATGGGTTGGAATGGACTTGATGGCAATTTGCTTCTCTCTCCTCATTTCCTGGGGTGTACTAATGCCACAGGGACACGACAGCATGAATTCAGTAAGTTTGGGTAACTCTGTTTTGTACCCCATTGACTTTTTGGCCTATCTTTAGAAAGAACTCACCAGAGAGAAGGATTGCGATGGATGAATCGAAACACCATGAGTATGAGTCATCGAGTGTACAACTAATGATTTACTCTGGAAACCACCTCACTCATAATGAAAAGCTAAAAGCTAACCCCAGATTATGAATCATTTGTCACCTGGTTTGCCAGCTGATCCTGTGATCTCGCTTGCCCCCAGCCTGGTCACCACTTAAGAATCTTTTCAATGTACTCATTTGAGGTCTGGGAGAGGAGAGGTGGGTGGCTTCAAGATGTCTAGTTTGATCCTATTTGTTAACAAAAATCTGTACATCACTTGAAGGGTAACCTATTTTCTATTTGCATTTTAAATGAAACTTGTTTTATTTATTTTATCCCCCCCACTTAAAAAATCATTTTATCGGGGGCTCATACAACTCTCACCACAATCTACACGTACATCCATTGTGTCAAGCACTTTTGTACATTTGTTTCCCTCATCATTCTCAAAACACTTGCTTTCTACTTGAGCCCATGGTATCTGCTCCTCATTTCCCCCCTCACATTCCCCCTCTCCCATTAACCCTTGATAATTTATAGATTATTATTATTTTGTCATACCTTACACCCTCTAATGTCTCCTTTCACCCACTTCTCCGCTGTCTGTCCCCCAGGGAGGAGAAGGTTATATGCAGATACTTGCAATCTATCCTCCCTTTCGACCCTACCTTCCCTCCAACTTTCCACTATCACCTTTCTCATCACTGGTCTTGAGGAGTTCTTCTATTTTAGATTCCCTGTTTCCAGTTTCGATCTGTACCAGTGTGCATCTTCCCGTTCAGACAGATTTGTAAGGTAGAATTGGGATCATGATAGTGGTGGTGGGGGGAAACATTTAAGAACAAAAGGAACGTTGTGTGTTCCATCATTGCTACACTGCATCTTGCTTGCCTTGGCCCTTTTCTGAGCCTTCTGTGAGGAAATGTCCAGTTGCCTATAGATGGGCTTTGGATCCCCACTCTGCACTCCCCCTCATTCACAATGATATGGTTTTTTGTTCTTTGATGTCTGATTGCTGATCCTCTCAATACCTCTTGATCACCCAGGCTGCTGTGCTTCTTCCACATGGGCTTTGTTGCTACTGAGCTAGATGACCACTTGTTTATCTTCAAACCTTTAAGGTCCCAGACTCGATACCCCTTGATAGGTACCATCAGCTTTTTTTTTTTTTTTGCTACATTTGCTTATGTACCCACTTTGTCTGCAGTGATCATGTTGGGACAGGTTGGTATGCTTCTTCCATGTCGGCTTTGTTGTTTTCCAACTTGATGGCCACTTGTTTATCTTCAGCCCTTTAAGACCCCAGATGCTATATATTTTTGATTACTGGGCACCATCAGCGTTCTTCACCACATTTGCTAATGCACCCTTTTTGTCTACAGTGATCGTGTTGGGAAGGTGGGCATCTCAGATTGCTGAATTATTAGAACAAAGTGTTTTTGTATTGTCTATTCCCACTCCCACTTGATCGAAAGGCTGGAACTGAAATAATTGATTTAAAACCCCCCAAACAACCAAATGAATCTTACTCACGAACCTGATTTCCTAGACAAACAATGTGGTCAGGGGTAGGTGTGGCCTTGAGGTGACAGAGTCAGCACGCCCTCCCTGAGAAGATGGCATTTGACTCACCCGGATGACGTGATGGTGCTGGTTGCAAGGATGAACACTCAAGGCTGAATGAACATGTGCAGAGACACTGAGGCAGGGGTGAGTTCAAAACAAAGTCTGTTCACCTCAGTCTTCAGAGCAGCAGATGTCAAACCAAGATCAGATATACAAGGATTTCAATTGGAAAAATGTCTAGGTGGAAAAGCGGGCAGGGACCTGGAGAGAGTGGGAGAGCAACCAGGTATCTCAGGTTGCCCCAGCTGACAGGGTGAGGAAGGGATGATTAGGTAGCAGTCCCCTAGGCCCTGGGGAAGTTGAAGGGAACTCTGCCAAGGCCTGTCATGCAGCCAAAGCCCATGGTCAGTAGAATTCCTACATACCCAGAAAAAGGCTGTCTAAGCCACCCTACTACTCAGTGGGAGAAACCCTGAGAGGCATGGCCTTGGAACTAGGGTCAATTCTATATTATACCAACTTCAAAAATATCAGGGGTTCTATCTGTCTGTTCTTGAGTATGATTAAGTGCCTCGAAGTTCCCGAGTGTAATCAAGTGCCAGGCTGCAAGCTCTCAAATCTTATTGCTTGAATTGATTACCATGTTCTATTGGCCACATTCTTTCCTTTACCACCTAAAGCTGTAGGGTGGACCCAACATCATGAGACTTCCTGAACTGAGTGGGGGTGAGTATGCTCTCCCTGCCATGGTTCTTTAAACATTAGTAGCATGTCGTTACTCACCTCTTAAAATTGTTGAAAAGGATGTTACTTTGGAGACGAGAGGTCTGACACAAGCCATGGTATTTTCAACTGCCTTCTCTACATGTGAAAGTTGGATATTGAATAAGAAACACCCCAGAAGAATGTATATGCTTGGATTATGGTGATTGCAAAGAATATTAAAAGTTAGTTACCATTGACTGCCCCAAACAAAAAATTCTGTCTTGGAAGAAGTATAGCCAGAGTGGTCCTCAGAAGGCAGGATGGTGAGCCTTCATGCACAGAGAGCAGTCCCTGGAGAAGGACATCATGCTTGATCAAGTAGAGGGCTAGCAAAGAAGATTCTCAACAAGAGGGATGGATACACTGACTGCTACGATGGACTCCAACGTAGCAACCATTGTGAAGTCGCCACAGGACCAGACAGTGTTTCCTTCTGTTGCTATGAGTGAGAACTGACTCAAGGACCCCTAACTGAACAACTTGTCCTGGTCTGTGCTCATGGGTAGAGAGATGCTAGATGTTCACGAGTCACATTTCCTTTCCCTTTCCTAGTCATGTTCACTCTGGAATGGCCTATTCTTCTGTGAACTGCTTAAATCCATTTGAATTCACTGTGGTCAGAGTTGGACTGTACTCTATGGTTGCACCTATGTCTGCTCTTTCAAAGGTTGACTTTACGGTGAACTCTCTGAGTGAGTTTCATCGCACATTGGAATACTGCCCTCTTTCTTGGCAGAGCTGTCCCAGATTCCAACGGGTAATAAAATTTGGATTAAGGACAATAGAGAGCATTGTCATATAAAACTGGAGAAGCAAGAATAAGTCATCTGCTTGTGTGTTTTGGAAAAGCCCACGTGAAAGAAAGAGAGGAGTTGAAATAAAGAAAAAAAAATAAATAAAAATAAATAAGGCATCTGCTTGGGCATTTTGAAAAAAGCTTCTTGAAAAAAAAAGAGGAGTGTGAAATTTTTTTGTTTTGCCACATGGCTGTCTTCTGGCTTAGAGAATGCAGCGGCTGAAACACTCAGCTGATCAGTTTCCAGATGGATAGAAAAGTCTGTGGGCACTGAGTCTAGTGGGTTGGGTCCCTTTGAAAGAAAACACGTGGCCTTAAGAATACAAGCCTTGAGCATTGCACCCAATCAAAGATCTGAATGGGAGGGTGCGTTTCTGCATGAGGGCTCCCATCCCAGTGAATACTCAATGTGATGAATAGATTTAACACCTGGGGTCTATCTTGAGGGACTTCTACGGTGACTGCAACGACAGCAGAAGAGCAACAGCATGCGTTTCAGAGTCAGATGGAGCGAAGTTAAGATTTCGAGGTTGTTGTTGGTTATGCCCCCTCGAGGTGGTACTGACTCCTAGAGATTCCAGGGGCAGCCCCAGGAAACACCTCCCGATCCTTCGTCATCTTCACAAGCGTTCTTAGGCTTGAGCCCATAGTCGCAGCCGCTGTGTCCATCCATTCAGATGCATCGATTCTTCTTCCATCGTCCTTATTCAGGGTCTGTGGCAGTCATGTGCTTATGTTAATTTCATGATTGAGATGTAGGGGTGGGGTCTAGCCTGTTAATCTGGAGATAGCCATTGAGTAGCCAATGAGGCCTCTATGTGGGCATGGCTTTCTCCTGAGACTTCTGGGAAATCTCGCGATATTTCCTGCGTGAAGATGAGCAGCTATCTTCCCCAGTTGTTGGGAGTTAGTCTCAGAGACGATGAATCACGGACAAGACGAGATGGCAGCATCCGAGAAGCTGGAGGAGCCGGCGGAGAGACCACACAGCTTTGCCCTGATGAAGACAGACCGCTGAAGCTGGGCGGTCACATGGACACCTCTGCCAGTGATGAGTTGCTTTTGCCACCACTGGATGCTGTTGATGGACCCTGCGCCCTGGAAGCGAGGAGCCATGTAGAGACCCCTGTCAGCACCGGGACTCTGCACCCACTGACCTGTGACTTCATGAGTCGGAGGAGACTTTATAGACTGATATCGGGCATATGAGTTAATAACGGACTTATGACTTTGAACTGGACTGGGCTAGGATGTTTTCTCAATGTCCTATTCCTCTTGTATATAAACCTTTTCCTTATATCCATATGCATGTCTATGAAATTTGTTCCTCTAGTCTACCCAGACTAATACAGTGTCCAAATGAGGTGATTGAAAATACCCTGGCTTGTGTTAGACATACCTTAATTTTCAGAGTAACATCCTTGCCTTTCAACATTTTAAAGAGATCCTGTACAGCACATGGACCCAATGTAATCCATCGCTAATCTCCTGACTGCTTCCTGAAGCATTGATTATGAATCTAAGAAAGATGAAATCCTTGGAAAAAAAAAGATGAAATCCTTGATAGCTTCCATCTTTTCTCCATTTATCATGATGTTATTTATTGATCCTGTTGGGAGGATTAAAACATTATTTTAAATTTTTAACTGAGTTGTAATCAATACTAGGCCACAATCCCTGATCGTCACCAGCCAGTGCTTCAGGTCCTTCTTACTTTCAGCAAGAAAGGTTGTATCATCTGCATATCACAGGTTGTTAATAAACCTCCATCTAAATCCAATACCATCTTATTCTTTATTTAATCCAGTTTCCCAGATTATTTCCTTAGCATACAGATGAAACAAGTATGGTGAAAGAATACAACTATGATACATACTTTTCCTGAATTTAAACCATATAAGATTTGTTTTTTTCTATTTGAGCAGCTGCCTTTTGATCCACGTATAGATACTGCATAAATGAAGCATTCTGAAATACCCATTCTTCTCAAGACTACCCATAGTTTGTTAGGATCCACAGAATTGAATACTTTGGCATAGTCAACAGATCACAAATAAACATCTTTCTGCTACTTTCTGCTTTCAACCAAGAGCTATCTAATGTCAGCAACAATCTACTTTACTCCGTTTCCTCTTTTGAGTCTGGTATGAATTTCTGGCAAGTCCCTGTCAATGTACAGCAGCAGCCATTGTTGGATGATCTTCAGAAAAATCTTACTTGCCTGTGAAATTAATGATACCGATCTATAATTAGCACATTCTGTTGGGTCACCTTTTTGTTTTGTGGACTATGGATCCCTTCCAGTCAGTTGACCAGGTAGCTAGCTGTCTTTCAAATTTCTTCACACAGCAGAGTCAGTGCCTCTAGTGCTTCAGCAGCTTGTTGAAATACTTCAGTTGCTATTCCACCCATTCCTGAAGACTTCTTTTTTGACTAATGCCTTCAGTGAAGCTGAGACAAGTTCCTTCAGTGTGGGAACAGATCCGACATGCAGGGAAGTGAAGAGAAGTGAGGGCAGAGGAGTCAAATTCAATTGTGTGCACAGAATCTGAAGACCAGCTGGATGGAGCAGATCTTTTATTACAGCTTTTGCAGGCTTATATAGGTTTCATTGACCAATCCAATCACATACTTCCTGGTTCCAGACATATCCTTATATGGTCATGGGTTTGCAGCATGAAAAACGATTGGCCTGCGCTGTGGGCTATGCAAATAAGCTGTTACGGGCAGAGTTATGTAAATGAGGTATAGTTGGCTGAGTCAGCCATCCAATTGTCTTACAAGACCATTTTGTACAATCACATTACAGGACCAACCATCTAATTGTATTTAGGATGCTATAGTCCAATAGTATTACAGGAGCTTAACTGTTACTATGGAGATGCCTAGAAGCATTCTGACAGGCTGTGTCTCAGAGGTTTAAAGTGGAAGGCTATCAGGTGAGTTGGACTTGGTCTTACTGCCTCAAGACTGGAGTTCTTTCCAGGAGTCATGGAAACGCAGGGTACCTAGCAACTGCCACCTACCTCAAGACTGGACTATTCCAGGAGACTTGGAAGCACGGGTTCCAGCTTCCTAAGAGTGAGGATCACCACCCAGCAGCTTCCAGTAGGAGATGCAGCAGCATCCTACATTTTCTATGCCTTTCTCCTAGATCCACAGGTCCTGCCAGGCATATCTTTACACTCCAGGATTATTGGGTCTTGCTCATATCCTACCTCCCGAAATGGTTGCATGTTGATGAGGTTTTGTTTGTGTGTGTGTGCAGTGACTCTGTATCATCTTCTTTCAATGCTTCCTTTATTGTTCAATAATTTCCCATGGAATCACTCATTATTGCAACTTGAGGCTTGAATCTTTTCTTTGATGCTTTTCAGTTTAAGTTATGTTGACCATCTTCCTTTTTACTTTTCTAACTCTAGGTCTTAGAACATTTCTCGGTAACATTTTGCTTTGTCTTCGAGAGCTGTCCTTGGAAATGACCTGTTCAGCTATTTGACATCATCAGTTCTTCCATGTCCCGTAGCTACTCTGCTTTAGTATTTCAGTGTAGTTATGTAGTAACTGGGTAACTCTGGGTGTGTTACCTAGTGTGTTTTTAAAAATCATTTTATTGGACTTACAGATTTTATCATCATCCATCCATCCGTCCATCCATCCACCCATCCATCCATCCATTGTGTCAAGCACATTTGTATGTATGTTGCCACCATCATTTTCAAAACAATTTCTTTCTACTTCAGTACTTGATGTCAGCTCCTCATTCTCCTCTCCCCCACCCTGCCTCCCTCATGAACCCTGGATAATTTATAAACTTCCCCTCCCTATGTCTTCAACCAACCACTGTTTCCCTTAATTTACTTTTCTGTTGCTCAACCCCCTACGAAGGGATTATATGTAGATCATTGTGATTGGTTCCCTCTCTCTTCCCCCACATCCCTTTACCCTTCTGGTTTCTCTATTCATATTATTGGTCCCGAGGGATTCATCTGTCCTGGATTCCCTGTGTTGGGAGCTTTTATCTGTACCAGTGTACATGTTCTGGTCTAGCTGGATTTGTAAGGTAGAATTGGGGTCATGATAGTGGACAGGAGGATGCAATAAAGAATTAGAAGAAAATTAAATGTTTCCACAGTGCTAACTGCACCCTGACTGACTTGTCTCTTCCTTGTGACTCTTCTGTGAGGGGATGTCCAATTGTCTACAGATGTGCTTTGGGTCTCCACTCCACACCCCACACCCCCATTCACATTGAAATGATCTTTGTTCTGGATGTGTTACCTAGTTCTTATGAACCTCAGTGTGTTAAATCTATAGAGGACAACATACCTGATAGGGTATTAATGGAGGGCTATTTTGATAATGCGCTTCTTTGTAAAGGACTTGAATGTAGAAGGCAAAATAGTTTCCATTTTTAAAAAATATATAAAAATCATGTCATTATCTTGAGTGGCGTTTATAGTTTATACATGAAGTGTTTCTGTGCTGGGGGAGGAAAGGAGACCCTCCCTTTCTACCTTCTTCTAATCAGGAACAGAGTAAGAGAGCACCCCAGAGCATGCTTCCTATCTTTATTCTAGCTCACTCCCTGACTGAGGGATGGCATGGTTGAAGGTGTAGGTTTGATCCCATTGGCTGGATTGAGCCCACCTGAGTGATGTCATGAGCCTGGGCCTAGTTTGGCCCACCCATGTGTACCCCCACCTGGCTCAGGGTCTTGAGTACCTGCATGCTCAGTTTGGGGTCTTCACAGGTGTCTAATGGTTGCCTGATTTCTTTCCCACCTCCTCTGTGGGGGCTTTTGCAGGCAGGGGAGGGACAAGCCCCTGTCCAGAAGCTAGGTACCTAACAACTTGTTCTGTGGGGGTGCTATGAGTTGAAAGTGGTTCGGTGGCAGTGACTTTTGGGAGGTGGCACACGTGATTTTGCACTAAATTACTCATTGGGAAGCCAGCAGTTCAACTTACTCAGAGACACTTTTGAAGTAGGATGTGGGGACCTGCTTCCAGAAGCCTCTGCAAACCTGAAGGAACAGAGTTGTGCTCTGCACACCTGGAGGCACCATGACTTGGAATCAACCCCATAGCACAACTAACACAAGCAGCAACAACCCCTACAGCTAGGCCTACCCCTTCTCGCTCAGGTCATTTGTACCAGGGTGACCTTGCTTTTGCTGTGGCTCTGGAAGCTGTGCCACAGGTGTTGCACATACCAGTGGGGTCACCTGTGGTGTAGACGGTATCAGCAGTCTAAGACAGTCTTCCTCTAGTCTGAGACAGACGAGGAAGAAAGGTCTGGTGATCTCCTTCTGAAGAAATCTTTGTGGACCATAAAAGAATGCTGTTCAACATGTGCTGGAAGATGAGCCTCCAGGTCAGAAGGCTCTCAAAGTACACAGTGCAAAGTCCAGCAGGGCAATGGCCTTCAAGATAGTGCAGTTTTTCCTTGTGCTGTGGGTCATTGGGTCATACGAGTCAACTCTGGCAACTCGTAACAGCAACACATAGATGGAGAGTGGGGAAGGCAGAGAGTCCTGGTGGCATAGTGGTTACACTGTTGGGCTACTATCTGAAAAGCCAGCAGTTCTAGACCACCAGTCTCTCTGTGGGAGAAAGACAGATTTCTATTCCCATCAACAGTCTCGTAAACTCACAGGGTGGTTTTACCTTTGTCCTTTAACATCCTTGTGAGTTGGCATGACTTGATGGCAGTGAGTTTTGTGTTTTTGTGGAGGGAAGAGAAAGATGAAAATGAAGATTACAGTGTAAGATATGACAAAATAATAATGATTTATAAATCATCAAGGGTTTCTGAGGAAGGGAGAAAATGAGAGCTGATACCAAGGGTTCAAGTTGAAAGCAAATATTTTGAGAATGATGATAGCAACAAATGTACCAATGTGCTTGACACAATGGATGGATGAATGGATTGTGACAAGCGTTGTATGAGTGTCCAATAAAATGACTTAGAAAAGGAAAAAGAAAAAGAGGGACAACTCTATAGTAAATAGGTATATAGTTAAGTAGGTAGCTAAATGATAGAACCAAGTAAGGTTAAATGTTAACAGCAGATATTTACGGGTGTAATTTGAACTCTTTATATTATAACTCTTGGTAAGTTTAAAGTTACTTCCAAAATAATTAAAAAGCAACACACCTTGCTTTCCACCTGCTCTGATCTGAGAGACCGTGGTCGAGCAGAGGCTTTGGGCTGGTCATGATGGAGAAGGGAGAGCCGGAAGACTTTTCCAGGTGATTCTGATATGCTTTTAACCATCCCTGATTGAGATCCAGGCACTGTTCACCCTGCAAACAGAATCACATTCATCATATTAATTCTTTGATGTAGTTCAGAAGGGGCAGAACTAGAAAGCCTTACATGGTGGAGTCCGGAATGGAATGCTTTTTGTATATAAGGACAAATGGCTCTGGGAAAGAAGGGACAAGAGAGGCTTTATCGGACATGGGAAGCCTCTAGACCAGTGGTTTTCAACCCATGGGTCATGACCCCTTTGGTGGTTGAACAGCCCCTTCACTGGGCTGCCTGATTCATAGCAGTAGGAAAATTACAGTGATGAAGTAGCAACGAAAATAATGTTATGATTGGTGGGGGTGTGTCATGACAACATCAGAAACTATATGGAAGGGTCTCAGCATGAGGAAGGTTGAGAACCACTGCTCTAGACAGAAATTTTAGCCTGCAAGCCTAGAAGTTCCCCTCTCTTAATTTTCTAAGTGTCTATTTAAGTCTTATTCTCAGCTCTCATCCAGGTTCACCACCACCTTTAGGGGGTGGGTCTCGCCACTCTTGCTGTGGCAGATCATCTGCACAGCCTTGTGCAGAATGTCCTTGCACTTATCCTTGTTGATCTCCTACTTGTGGTGGTAGGGGCTTCCCCTGTGAGGCTCTACCACCCCGGCCACCCGGCAGGTCCAGGTGCTGCTCTGCTGTTCCCTTAGGGCTGCTCTCCCTCTCGGGGGTTGTCTCGGCCTCTTTCTTTAACACCTTCTAAGACACTAGCATTCTCTGCACCATCCTCTTGGAGCCCCTGCCAACCCACCCACCCATCTGTTTAATTTTTTCACCGAGTTTAGGATTTTGCAGGAGGCAGGAGTAGCTAAATGGTGACTTGCTAGGTACTGGGAACCACAGAGAACACAATACAAGTTCATGTCAAAAAATTAGCTCGGCACCTAGCTTTTCATATATTAGGTCTAGTTCAATTAGCATTTTATTTCTCAGTCACCGTCCCATTGGCAGCCTGATGTGGGTGGATCAGGTGAAGCGCTGCCTCTTTGGTGGCAGCTGTCGTCTTTGGAACCACTAGATGTTACATTGACACATCCCAGTGAAATCATAGGTGGAACCTTCCACCACATTGCTACAGATGTTTGGGTGTTCGGAATGGAAATCTCATGATAACTTACATGGATCAGGTGTTTCGTTTTTTAATATCTACACAGTTGTACTAGTGAACTCATGTGGAGAGAGTACATGATGGCAAAACAATGAATTGACCTTCACCCACCAATATGTCTGTCTTTTGGTTATGACTTGGAATTTTCTAGCAGTGATAGTGTCAGAAACTTCTGGACTGGCTCAATGTGAGAATCCACATTGACATACTTCCTGGCTTCTGATCCTGGAGGCCAGCAGTAACGACGTCAAAGTCAAGAGGGCTTTCTGGTTGCCCTCAGTTTCCCCTGCCTTCAGTGAGGCAGATGAGAGCTCTTCCCGGAGAAAAGAAGAATGAAGAGGACTCGGCGTTGAGGAAAGAGGTGACTTGGATCCCCCGATGGCTTTTCTGAGCCACACAAGGAAACTTGGTTATGTGTTGGGCTGGTAACTACAAGGTCAGCAGTTCAAAACCAGCAGCTGCACCTCCAGAGGCAACAAGAGTTACAGTCTTGAAAACTCCCCTGTCCCGTGGGGTCACGAGTCAGCATCACTCAGTAGTCGTGAGTGTTTTCCTGAGCCACACATTTTACCCATACATTATCCCACAATGCCCTTAGCATTCCCCAAAACAAACAACAACAAAAACAACACTAGAGATACTTATACAGCCTCCTTTTGGAAATAGGAAAGCTGAGTCCCTGAAAGGTTGAATAACTTTCCCACGGCCACACAGCTGGTGAGTGGTGCTGAATCACGCCCTTGTTTACTTGTGGTTGGAGTGCGGCTGCTTCCCTTTCCCACCTCCCTCCTAGGCGGCCTTCACTCTCATTTTCACAGACTTCCTGCTTTAGGTCAGAGGGTGACACCGTGACCCTAAACACTAATGTCACTTCTGACAGATGATCCTCACCAGTCAGCCTTGAGGCAGGAAGACCCACATGCCATTTTCTGGAGACTGGAGAACCCCAGGGCTCAGACTGACATCATCGCTTCAGGAACAGCCCAGGCTTGTGTAGGATGAGCCAGTGGCTGGGGGGAGGGAAGGACATCCTGTGGTTTGTGTGGTGGGTTGATGCAGTGACACTGGACAACCAAAGCCACGGCTGCTATCTGGGAGGTGATTCTGACCCCTGAGATCCCGTAAGGTGGAGGAGACTGAAAATCTTGACGGCACAGGATAGCCTCGTCTCGGTGGGTTGGAACTGCTGACCTTGGGATTAGCAGCCCAACTCGTAACCCACCTGGGAGATGTGTGTCACTGCAGTGGTGGAGAAGTGAACAGGCAGCATAAATGAATCCAGCATGGGCTTAGGGGCAGGAGGCTCTTACTGGGAGTGGCAGATGGTCTCTGTGACCATGTTCTCTCTCTCTCTCTACATTGATTGGTTGCCCTCTGGCTATCCTAGCCATATGAGAGGGCTTCAAAAATGGAGAAAATGGGCAGGACAGATAATGGACTGGCTCCCTGCATGTTCCGAAGGCCCCTGGGATTAGAGGGTAGCGCTGTGAGTCTGGGCCTAGTTGAGGAGAGCCACATCCTTGCTGAAGAGAGGTGTTTCTGTTTCGTTTTACTTTCTAAATCTCTGTCCAGTATGCCACTTCACTCTGAGGTGCCTGAGGTCTGGTGATCCACAGAAAACTCAGCCTTTGGCAGCCCTCATGGGGCAGTTGTGCCCTGGCGCATGTGGGCGCTCCACCAGTCTGAGTTAGGCTGCTGGCAGTTGGTAGTGAGGAAACCTCGAACTGGTAGGCCAGCTCTGGCTCTGAGTCCTGGGAGGGTGTTACCATCCCTTATGAGGACTCAGGTTCTAAGAGGGCGGGAACTTGCCCACGATCCCCAGGCTGGTGGACAGGAGGCAGAGTCCAACCATAATCTATCCAGTGTCCTAAGAGCAGGAACTTACCCAGGCCCCAAGGACAGAGGCACATCTGCCCAGCCTCGCCCACCCCTGCAGACACAGAGATGGACTTTCATGATGCAAGGATGACAGGAGAGAAGAAGAGAGAGGAGGGGGAATAAAGAAGAGGAGGGCTAGGAGGGAGCACAGTTCACGGTGAGGTCTTGGTGCTGTCTCAGCCCAGCCACAACCCTCTCTTCTCCATGTTGCTACTCGGAAGTTCATTGTTGGCGAGAGAAGTTCCAACAGCAGCTCTCCTGGGACTGCACAGGTGGGGGATCCATGTCAATGAAATGTTCAAAATCCAAGGTGTGTACCAACATTCTTTTCATGGAATAGACCTTTATTCTCTGCCAACCATGTGTAATCATCGACCTAGGGCTGAACCGTGACATGAGACAGAGGGTCTGGGGGCCAACTGCAGAGGGGCCCCTTTGCGATGCGCACACTGGGGCGACATCTCCTTCAAATCACCACCGTTGCTTCTGTAGCTTGGTCCTGTTGCTTTCCAGTTTATGGATGAGGAAGCAGAGGCTCCCAGAGGCTGACTTGAGAGTAAGACCTTCCTGGGAAGAAGCTTTGAAGAATTCTTTGAGTGTCTCAAAGTAGCCCTGTGGCATAGTGGTTACATGTTGGACTGTGATTCACATGGTCCCAAGTTCAAAACCACCAGGTGCTCTGAGGGAGAAAGAAGGGGCTTTCTACTCCCATCAAGAGTTACAGTCATGGAAATCCAAAGGGGACAGTTCTACCCGCTCTGACAGATCACCATGAACCAGAATTGACTCAATGGCAGTGAGTTTTCAGGTGTGTGAAGAAAGGACCTTCTCATCGATCTGGAGTGTGAGTGCAAGCTGACTGCCATTACCCACCGGACTTCCGGAAGCTCCAACTGACGCTCTTTTCTCCATCTCCCTGGTGGTTCCCCCTTTCCACCCCTCAAAGGATTTTGTGGGGACCCCAAACTCCTGAATTCTTTGGGTGACAGAGGGTGAGCTGGACAGGTGTGCTGTTTGTTAATTGAGAATTCACTAGTGACATGCCCCTGCCCCTGTCCCTCTGCACACCAGCTGTCCCCAGGTTGCACCACGTGCATGGGCCCCACTCTCCTGGGGCAGGGCAGGAAATGGGGTAAATGTATTGGTGAGAGAGGTGCTATCTGGCTGGGGTAGCTTGAAGTCGCAGGCCCAGTGTGCATTAGACCAGATCCAGCACAGACCTGGCTTGGCCTCGCATTTCTGAATGCCTAGCACATGCCAGATCCTAGTGCTGGCATCTGCTTCCTCCTGAGAGGCTGAGTTTTTTACTCTCAATACCTGGATGAGGACACCCAGGTCGAACCTTGTCCAGGGTTCCTTAGCTGGTAGGAGACTGAGCTCCCAGCAGTCCCCATGTCTGGACAGCTACCTTCCCCCTGGCCATGGCCACATCTGGGCTTTTGTCTTGTCCATTGGGGGGCAGTTGTCCTTGGAAACTCCACAGAGGTGCCCAGTCTCTCTGAATCTGCTTGCCTGATTCTTTGGAGATTATGTGACTTGATGATGGACTGGATGGCATGTAACCTACTCTCTGCAAAAAAGGCCCCATGAGGGCTGGTCTCTCAGGGAGGCATGATCAGATGCATGAGGGCCTTTGCAGACAGAAAGTGACCTTGCAAAGGCAGAGACCACCAGGAAGAAACCTTGTTGCTCTTTGGCTGGCTGGAGCGGTCCCTCTCTGCAAGGTCTCAAGGCTCACCAGGAGTCCATTGCTTGAACCATTGGGGTGAATTTGAACTTGAGTGGCATTGTCTGTTTTGCTGCCTCAGAGATGAGCATCCTTCTTCCATCTCTTGATTACTTAACAATTAATAATTGTGTCTGTGATACCAGACACCGTTTGAAGCAATCAATCACAACATTCTAAGAAAGATGCAACTGTTGTCTGCTCATTTATAAATGAGGAAACAGGCAGAGAATTTGCTCATGTCTATGCAATCACGGAGGATGCCCAAGGTGGTCCTAAGTAACAGAGGGCTGGACTACTAATCAAAAGGTGAGCAATTTTGAACCCATCCAGAAGTGCTTTGAGTGAAAGGCCTGGTGATCCCCTTTGGAAAGACCACAGCCTTGTGCAGCCTGTGAAAGGCGTTCTAGTCTGCCACACATGGGGGTGAATTGACAGCAACATTTTGTTTTGTACAGTAAATGCAGGAGCTGTGGTTTTTAACATAAGGAGCTGGCTTCTAGGACAGTGTTTAAAAATAAAGAGTCTCTTCATTCAGTCCTTCACTCCAGGCATATGCTCAGCTCTGGGAGGAGGGTGATCGGGACACACCAGGCAGGGCTGAGAGCGCCACACCTCCAAAGTTGCTGTTTCTCTCCCTCTGTTCTTTTTCTTTCTTCTGCTGTTCTCTAACTTTTCCACATCTGGTAGTTATTGCCCCCCCCGCCCCGCCCTTGTCCTCATTTCCTGTCTTGGCATGTAGTGACCAGTCATCAGACTTTGGTTGTGGCATGTAGTATCTTCCAGCTCCTTGATCTCAGGAACTGTGTGTCCTGAGAATCCCAACAGCTGGCACAGAGCCTGGTGCAGAAACCAAGCTCAGTACACGTTTGTAAAACAGGCGGGGCTGGATGAGGGATGAAGGATGGACGGATGGAGGACCACCTAGACAGATCACTTCTAGCTCTCCTACTTGAACCTGCCCCTGGAAAAGGGAATAATGATCAGTAAAGTAGAGGGTTATCAAAAAAGAGGAAGATCCTCGGTGAGATGGGTTGACACAGGGGCTACAAATATCACAACCATTGTGAGGATGGCACTCCCAGGCTCCAAATTCACTGCCCCTGAGTCGATTCTGACTCAGCATGACCTTATAGAACAGGGTGGAACTGCCCCTGGGGTTTTCTGAGACTGTAGCTCTCTCTGAGAGAGCGAAAAGCCTCATCTGCCTGATGGTTTTGAACTTCTGACCATGCAGTTAGAACCAACAAGTAGCCACTGTAACCACGACGTCACCAGGACACTCAGAGCTCTCTCTCTGCCCTCCTGTCAGTCAAAGCCCACTCATTGCAACCTATAGGGCAGCGTAGAATTTCCCTGAGGGTACCAGAGATGGATTCTTTATGGGAATAGGGCACAGGACCAGATGATGTTTCATTCTGTTGTACATAGGAGTCCAAACGAATGTGACAGCCTCTAACCACACTACCACCCAGGCTCAGCCCTGGACAAAGAGAGGGGGACAGGCTATGAGAAGGTGGAGGCAGAGCAAGAAGGAAAAGCTATGAGAATGGGTGGGTGGGAAGCAGAAGCAGCGGCATCTTGTATTGATGCACCGTTCATAAGGCTTTTGTATATACTTTGTCCTGTTTATTCTTCATAAGAACACACGTGAGGAGGCAGGCAGATCGTTATTGCTACCATTGTACAGACGAGTAGATGGTGACTAAGAAAAGTGCCTTTCTCAAGATGGCATTATTAACCGAGCAGGCAGGGCCCTAATTGACCAGCTGTGCAAGGCTTGTAGCTGGATGAGAGTGGGCCCATGGGAGCCCTCTGACCAAGGATGGAGGTCAAGGGAGCTTGGGGCACAAAGACACCACCTGGTGCATTGGAGGCCAGGAAGCCCTGGACTTTCAATGAGGGGAGCAAGAGTGTGGAACCCAAAGCTCTGTCCAGATGACTGGGTCAGTGGTTCTGCTTTTGGGCCGCCCACCCAGCAGGACCGTAATAGGAGCTTCTTATCAGCGACTCCAAATAGGATGTTTACACTCAAGAAGCTGCTTGTAACCACTTGAGGGAAATCTTCTGGGAGATGTCCTTTTGCTCAAGTTCAGATGCTTGGGTCCCCGAGGATTCACGCCTTATGTGAACCTTGCCTTATGTGACATGACACAACATTTCGAGTGGTTCTCTTTGTGCGGTGCATTTTGAATGCTTTCCCCTCATCTGCTTCTCTTGTGCTGTTCTCTAAGGTCAGATATGAGTGTGAAATCACCTCTTGCCTACTGAATTGGTGCCCTGCTTCTAGCCTCTGCTCTGCTGCCCCCACAGCTGCCCCAGGGTTCCACCCAGAGCCCACGTGAAGCAGGATTGGGTCACACGTTGCTTCACTGCTAAGGTCCCTCCTGAGCAACTCCTCACCACAATCTGGGTCCTTCTTGAACCGACGTGCTCTGTGGAGGCCCGCACACCTCTACAGTCCTTACTCTATCTCTTCCCACATTGCTCCTCTCTTGGGAGGAAGAGATCTGTGGCAAGACCCCTCTGGCATCGAAGTAAGCCTGGTGTTTACTTTTGAATTTTTCCATCGGAGTGGCCTTGACTCCCATGAACTCATCGATGTGCTTCACAGGCTTGCAGAATGGCGTCAGCTAGCTGGGTTCACGCCCTGGGCGCCTGCTGACCTCCGGGACCTCTTGTTATCAATGTGATAATTTCCAAAACAGAGAGGCTTGGGTTGCCTCGCTCTACTGGGATTTGGTTGGTCCCAGGGAAAGGTTCAGGGTTTCAGCTATTTTAGATGGGTGACTTTCAGCAGATCCTCAAGAAGAAAGAAAAAATATTTCTATGATTTTTTTCCCCCAAGTCAGATTTCCTGGTATGTATTTGACTGTCTGGGTGCATTGGGTTGGCAGAGAGGACCTTGCTGGAAGCGTAAGCTCCTTGACTTCCTGTAGCCCTGCTTGGAGAGGAAGGACTTCACTGCACTGGAGTCTCTGAAGGTCCACTCTGCCTTCCCTTCTCACATGTGCATTTGTACACACACACACACACACACACAACTCACTCACTCATACTCACAACACTGATGAATACTGGGGAGAAAGGGAAAAGAGAAATCAAAATCTTCCATTCTTCATCTTGGTGCAGTCTCGACAGCCATCTTTTATTTGTTCCAAGTAGAATGTCGTGATACAAGCAGAGGAAGCCACTGGACTTTCTGGCCACATGTCTAGGTTGGAGGGGAAGGGGTGGGGGCAGAGGGGGAAGGAAGAGAATTCTGGTAGGGAAGAGCCTGCTGTTGTTCACTCAGGGTCAGAGCCCCAAGATTTGTAGCTTCTCACTCAGGCGTGACTGTAGTACCCGTGGACTTGGCAGTAGATGTAAATTCCCAGTAACCAGTCAAATGCCACTCCCCTTGGTTCCCGGCTGCATAATGTAGGACTTGCAGCCCCTCGGGGGCTCCAGGGGTTGTTTCTGCAGGTGTCCATGAAGGAGTGCCGGCCATCGGAGATCATTGTCTCGTGCTCTTTGAACGACATCAATCACAGTAATTGTTGGATCGTTGAATGCGCTCTATGAATGCCATCAATAACAAGAAGACAGCCCGCATCCACATTTGTTCCTGGCGTTAGCTTGGCCCCAGACAATTTCACTTGGCCTCTATTTGGGGGATTCTCTTTCACTTAGTCTCCTCGTCTTTCCCAGCGGTGTGCTCTTTGTGGTTTCCTGGTTGAGAAATTCTTTTCTCTGTGGATCATGCATCAACCACACCGGCTCCTTCGGGATGCCTTCCCTGACCCTAGGTGAGCATTGCCTCTTCTGCTTCTTTGTGAAACTGGTTATTGTGAATGGGGTGAGGGTTAACAGAACAAATCAGTTTTCCATTCAACAATCCACATATACACACACAAATATGAATATGGGCTGTTGTTGCGATTGATGTCATTCCAAGGGCGCAAGACAGTGATCTCTATGCACGGCACGCCTTCCTGATACCCGTGGAAACAACCGCAGGAGACTGTGAGGGAACCGGAAGTCCTACATCATGCAGAGGGCCCCCAGGTGAGTTCTAGCTTCACATCATTGAGGGCAATACCCACAATGTAGCATCACGCCCTCCCTGTCTTTCCCATTTCAATCTGGACTCTTCTGCCCCCTGCCCTTGGGTGAATGCTGCCCCTTGGATCCGCCGAATGGCTGACCATTCCAGGGCTGCATCCCCTGCAGGGGTGGTGATGTCTCATGGTTGCTGTCGGGAGATGGGGAGGCAGCCCCTCTTCGCAGCAATCTCATGCACAGCAGGGCCGGACACCGCCTGGCCTGAGCCATTCTCACAGTTGTTGTGTTTGAGCCCCTGGTGACAGCCAGTGTGTCCAGCTGTGTTTCACTGAGGGACTTGTACCTTGTACAGGTTATCAGGAGAGGTCCATCCACCCATCCTGTGTAGTGTACCCTTCACCGTTTATGGATCACCACCATGCGTTGCACCCTGAGCGTCCAACTCCATTGTCTTTGCCACAGAAATGTGTTTGAATTCAGTGGAAATGATCTTCACTTCCATGCCCCAAGGAACATTGGATCTGTCTCAGAGATCTGATTGATGAGGGCACTGAGCGACAAGTTGCTTCAAGTGGTTGGTCTCAAAGTGGGAAGCCTGCTGTACTGGGCTGCCCCTTGGCCTTCTCTGAGCCCCCCTTCTGCCCAGTTGCATGAGCTCAATTGCTACTAAAAAGTCATCAGGGGCCTTTGGAAATTCATCAATTTGGGAGAGATCAGAAAACAGTGAAAGGTATGGTTCAGTATGAGCAGATTCTCTTCCGACCTCTGGGGTTTCCTTGTTGCCAGGTATTTGCATAAAGGAGACAGTCTTGCTCTCTGGAAGGCTGGGGCGATGTGGATGGATCATCCTGGGGTTTCATTAAAGGCCAGTTTGCCTGCGGATGGTGCACCGAGGCTATTTACAGAAGTAGCAAAATGAATCTCGTTATAAGGTCACTGATAAGGTGGCCCTAAGAAGTGTGTTTAACTAAGGCTTTGGAGAACCGGGGTTACTAGGTTTGGGGAAATAGAAATTCAATGTCTAGGAATGACCTTAAATCATACTTAATAATGGATGTTGATGCCTAAGGCATAGGTTGTTGCAAGTATTAAATATCATTCTCCTCCCAGAAGGATCATCATCTCTCCCCGTGGCACTGTAGTAGCCTCCATAGCCCCTCCCTACCTGTTATGGATGGAATTGTCCCTCCCCTTCCCCAAGAGATGTGTTGCTGCCCTCATGTTCTTCTCTTCCCCACCTGTGAATGTGACCAGATTTGGAAATCAGGACTTTGAAGATGTTATCAGTTCACCGAGTGGAGTTGGGTGGTTCCTAATACTGTCTGAATGGTATCTTTATGAAAGAGGAGAAGAGGCAAAAATGGAGGGAAAATGGCCAACCAACCTAGGAAGTGGAGTTAGGACTAATCCTGCGGCTGCAAGTCAAGGAGTGCCTGGGGTTCCTGGAAGTTGGGAGAGGATCTTCTAAAGCCTTTGCTTGCAGAGAGAAAGGTCCTGGCCACCCCGGGCTTCTGACTCCTAACCTCAGAACTGCCAGTACATTTTGTTCTTCATAAAGCTGAGCAGGTTGTAGTGCCTTGCTAAGGCTGCCAGGAAATGAATTCAAAACAGAAAAAGCCAAATAAAAGCCCAAACTAATTATCCATATACCTTGATCCTTGGAAAACCCTACTCTGAGGTTGTCATATCCAGGCTCAGGTTTTCCCCCTTGGCTTCTTCTTCATTGTGCTATTCAAAGCTCTGCAATCTGTAAGCCAACAGAAAAATGGTGAAAGTGAGAAAGTGTACAGAAGCACTTTGTTGTCACTGGCCGAGTAATAATAAAAATCCCGACTTTTGTTTTCTGTGCTTTTTAAAATGCCAGGTCTCTAGCCATTTGTTTTTATTGTAATTGACAAAACTATCTTGAGTGTGATGCATTGGAAATCAGAGGGTTGGGCCAGGATTGGCCTGCAAAGGAATTTCCCAGTGATGTGTACAGTCAAATTGTTTAGCTCTTATATAGAGGTTTGGAAGTTTGAACATCCCCCCATGGCCTCTGCAGAAAGGCCTGGCAGTGTACTTTTGAAAAGTCATAGCCACAGAAAGTCCCAGGGATCAGGGTTTGTTTTCCCTGGTCTTAGTTTGGTTTGTAGATATACTGGCTTCCTCAGTTATTCATCCTTATTCCACCGGAGCCATTCCAATGCTGCCCCCCAGCCTGCAGTGCTTCCACGCATCTTCCTTGATGGTGGATTAAATTCCTGTTTGTCTGTCATGTCTCAACCCACACATCAGCTTCTCAAGGAAGTCTCTTTGCCCCTCTAGTTTAAGCTGCCTCTCCCAGATTAGCCAGTTATCTGCTTTCTTTGCAGCTAGCTCTTCTTCTGCATAGCAAACCGCACTCACTGCTATCAGTCAATCATGACTCGTGGCGACACGACGCTCTAGGACAGGGTAGACCTGCCCCTCTTGGTTTCTCAAACGATCTCTTCACTAGAACAGAAAGCCACATCTTTCTCTGTCGGGGTGCTGGTGGTTCCAAAATGCAGACCTTGTGGATCGCAGGCCAATGTGTAATCTGCTAGGAGATTAGCCGGGGCTCTTAGCACGATATGGACTCACCATCATATATTTGAATATATAGTTTACTATTTTAAGACTGTTGTCTTCACTGGAATATATGCTTCCAGAAGGAAGGAGCTGTTCCTGACTTGTTTTGTGGACCCTATGATCCCCAGACCTTGCACAGCACCCGTAATAGATGCTCAGTACACATTTGCTGCATGAGTGCCTGAAGCCTGTGCTAGAAAATTTGTTTTTATGTATTGTTTATGAGCGCCCTCATAGCAACATGAGTCACGTGTTGGGCTGCTAAGTGCGAGGTCAGCATGTTAAAACCATCCGTCACTACACAGGAGGACAATCGTTCTGCTCCCCAAATCTACAGGGACGGTTCTGCTCTGCCCTGTAGGTCCCCATTAGTCAAAATTGACTCAAGGAAAGGGAGGTTTAAATATATTGATTATAGAGCTGAGCCCCGGTGGCGTAAGTGGTTGAGTGCGGAACTGCAGCCCGCGGGCTTGGTGGTTCAAATCCAGCGGTGGCTGGGTAGTGCCCACGACTACCAGAAGCAGTGATGCCCACCCAAAAAATATATATATATATATTGATTATAGACTTATAATAACTGTAGTTTGAGATTTCATCTTGCTTGAATCTTGTTTGGACCCCCAACCATGGCTTATGGTTATGATGCAGTCAATAAGTCAAAGGACATATTGCATTGGTTAATGCAAGCACAAGACCTCTTTAAAGTGGTGGAGAGCAAGGATGTCATTGTGAGGACTAAGGTGCATCTGATGCACGACATGGTATTTTCCATTGTCTCATATGCATGTGAAAGTTGGTCAATGAACAAAGAAATTTGGAAGGAGTTGATGAACAAACAATAAGGAAGTCGGGGGGGGGGGGGAAGACAAATCATATGTTTCAGTTATCATCACCGGAATCAACAAAAATTCCCCCACATGTTCATAACCCCTAATTATGCAGGTTCTATGGGGGAGTACAAAAGGAAACCGGCAGATGTGACCTTTCGTCTTCAGTGGGGTTCTCTTTATTGAGACAGAGAAATCAGATCACAAGTGAAAAAGGTGCACTTTGGCTGGAGAGTGAAGTATGACAGGGTAGTCGTGCATGCATTCCTACAGAGGTGATAATTGTTGTCATCAATGGACAGGAGTGGGGACTTCAGTTGAAGATCAAGGAGGAGTCATAAAGATGTAAGAGGACAGGTAGAGAATGGAGAAAAAAAGAGAGTATGAATATTTAAATTAAGTATTTATTATTTAGGTTAATAGACCCTCCTATGAGCAGGGACTGGGCAGATGCTCATCAAAACCTAGAGGAGTCTGGGGGCAGAGGAGCAGGGCACAGATTACCACAGTAATGCCCAGAGGAAGACTGGTGGCTTAAACGGCATGAGGAGCCTGCTGGCAGCAGTGAGCTGGAAAGAGGCAGAGACCAGAGAGAGAGCTGGCAAGGCTTGGTGACGGATCAGATGTGGAGGGAGAAAAAAGGAGTGAAGAGTGACAGCTAGCGACAGGTGCTTGGTTTGGGAAAGTGAGGGGATGATGATGTCTGTCCCAGAGCCAAGGCATCAGGCTGTTCATGCTTCAGTGTGAAGGTAAAGGTGGACCTGGCTTAGATTTGAGCTACATGATTGAGGTCTAGACACACCCACTGAAGGTGAGTGGGCAGCAGTATATTATAGAATAGCCTTGGGGCTAAGGACCCCTGGTGGATTAGTAGCTTAAGCATTGACCTGCTAACCAAAAGGTTGGTGGTTCAAACCCACCAGCTAGCTTTTCTCTAATAATGAGAGTCTGCTTTATAAAGATAGACATCTCGGGAATCCTAGGGGGTAATTCTATCCAGATTCAAATAGTCTTGATGAGTTGGGATCAACCACACAGGAGTGGGTAGTAGGTCTGGGGCGACAGAAGCCAGGGAGCAGTATATTCTGATGAGAAACTGCTGCCAGAGAGTAAGGAGTTTACTACGTGTGTTTTGATAATCCACCATTTTCTTTATCTGCATCATGCTCCACTAAAGCTCTTGACTTAATCCAGCTTGGTGTGTACTCATGTCACCATCTGGTACCTGATCATGCGCCTTTTCAATCAAAAGAAGCAGAATAAATCCACGCAGTCCCAGACTGCATGTCCCGGGTTGGGTGCCTTTGTGGAATGTGACAGCCAACCCTGGCTGTAATCAGCCTTGGAGGTATTTTCTAAGTAAAAGGCTTATTTGGATTGAACTGAGAAACAGATTTCAAAGCAGAGGCTTTGCTTTGACCAGAAACATTAAAAACGACCCAGGCGTCTGGGCCTGCTCCTGGAGAGAGCCTGGGCCCGCTGTTTGGGGGTGAGTGGTAAGTGGATGTGGCTACAGCAATGGCAGCCTCCCTCATCATTAGACCTTTTAATATTAACTGCCTACCCCCTCCGAACTCCCCCCCCCCCACCCACATCTGACATTTGGGCAGAGAGGACAGATGTGATGTGCAGTGTAGGAGAAAATGCATCAGGTAGAGAATTAGGACCTACAGAAGGATTTCCCAAAGTGTGATCTGTATGGGAACTCACGAGGAAGGGAGTGAGGATGCAGACCCGATCAGTTGGCGAACTGCCGGGTTTTAGACATGTACATTCCCAGGTGCTTCTGATACACCCATGCTTTGAGAATCCCTCCTGGGGCGGTCGGAGGCTCAGGTTGCAGGGTAGCTCGACTTCGGATGGGCTCCGACAGTACCGCTCACTGACTTTGTGACCTGGGTTCCATCTTCTCAGCTTCTGCTGATTGGTCTGTTAGTGGGGGGACAGGAACATGGTCAACCAGCCCAGCAGACCATGTTGTGATGACTGGAGACAAGACGGAAGCGGTCAGGGTTTCTTTTCCCTTGGGTCCATAACAGTCATGTAAGAGCAGTCAACTACAATCAGAGAATGTAATTAGGTGACTTTGCCGCACAAAATCTCCTTCAAGGTATTCAAGAGCCAAGATGAGACTTTGAGGACTAAGGTGGGCCCGACCCAAGCCACAACATTCTCGGTGTCCCAGATGCCCGTGAAAGCTGGGCACTATATGAGGAAGCCTACAGTAGAGTAAGTGCCTTTGCATTAAGCAGGGGTCCTCAAAGTTTTTAAACAGGAGGCCAGTTCACTGTCCCTCAGACTGTTGGAGGGCCAGACTATAGTTTAAAAAACAAAAACAAACTATGAACAAATTCACTGTGGGCTGCGGCAAATTCACTGCGACTCACTGCGTTGAGTCGGCTGCTCAGCAGGAAGGGAGCAGTGACAAAAACACCCAGAGGCCGGCTAAATGTCCTCAGTGGGCCGCATGTGACCCATGGACCATAGTTTGAGGACACCTGCATTACAGCGTAGGAGAAGATCAACAGTATGGTGAACTGCCAGAAGAACAAGCACATTTGTCCTGGAAGAAGTACAGCCAGACTACTCATTGGCAGGGAGGAGGTGAGACTTTGTCTCACAGACTTTGGGCATGTTTTCCAAAGAGATCAGTCCTTAGAGAAGAGCATTGTGCTGGGAAAACTAGGTCCATGACAAAAAAGAGGAGCCTCAAGGTGATGGATTGACCCAGTGACTGCAATGAGGAGTTCCAACGTAACAATAGTTGGGAAGATGGTACAGGACCGTGAAGTGTTACATTGTGTTGTCTGTCGGGCTCCACAACAGTGACATCAGTGCCGACCTTGTAGGTGCAAAGGATTCATCAAAGCATGTCCCACACAGCATGTGGAAGGAAGCACTGTGTCCAGAGGCTCACTTAGTGGGGGTGTTGTTAACTTGTGATCAGCTGCCATAGAGCCACCCCTGCGTGCAATCTTAGCTGACTCTCAACCAGCCCCAAGCTTGGCTGCAGATTGGATTGTTGTAGATCAGAGGCTTTTCAGCAGCTGATGTTGGAATGTAGAATGCCAGGTCTTTCTTCCAACTTTGTCTTAATAGGAAAAGATTACAGTAACGCATTCAGCATTGTAGTAACATGCATGCCTTCACTGGTGGACAGGAGTGGCTGTACAGAAGGTAAACTGGCCATGACTCCAACTTCAGGATCCTGCAAGGAAGGTGAGAGTCCCACCGCCAAAAAGCAGATGGATGCCCTTGTATTGTGCCATACTTCTGCTCCAACACGTAATGGGGTGGAGGGCAGCTCCTCTGTCTTCACCCAGGGTGACAGAACTTAAAGCACATCGATGCTGGAGCTGAAAAGCATGTGCTCCTTTAAGAATTCATGACAGTTATAACCCTCATTTTTCTCCCTCTCACAGATTTTAACATTCTGCAAATTTATATTATGTGCCACACACCTATTCTTTATTAAATACCATGCTCTCCTGACTGCATTTACTTCACTATGGCTTAGGATTGTTTCCATGAAACCAAAGAATCTGCACGTTAAAGTGAATTACAGGAGTCTTGAAAATGATCCCTGAGCCCCTGTGATTGGTGCTGTATGAGCTAACTTTAGAACCTCACCCCCACAGAAGATGTGACTCCTCTATACTAAGATCCATGGCGGCTGACTTAGTTTTGTGCCTTGATTTCTTTCCTCTGCAAACTTGCAGTCATGCCATCTCACGGGCTGCTGGGAGAGAGCAGTTCGGAAAGATACTTAGTTCTTACACAGCACGGAATGAAGGTTCTAAATGAGTCCAAATTAGAATTGACAAAAAGAGAGTGCTGGCATGGTCCTTCAAGATCAGGGTCGGTAAACAGGTTTGGGTGATTTTCTTCTTTTTTTCCTTTTGGCTTGTCGCAGTTTTGGACAGCCTTGTTGAATTAGGTTGGTGTCTAAAGGGCCCTGCTCCCTGTTCCCCATCCTCACCTGGAGCCACTGTAGGAAGACCTTTGCCTCACCATTGATTCCATTTATCTTCCTCCAAGTAAGGCTTCTCAGATCCTCTAAGGGAGAGCGAAATGTCTGCTTCTGTGGGCATGCGTTTATCTGCCTCTAGGAAAGGAGAGAACCCCTAAGTTCTCCCCACCATGTTTTGTGGCATTTGGAATCACCACTCTCTGTGCAGTGATCTAGGTTGTTGGACAAGAGGTACAGAATCATAGACTCTTAACAGGACTTTCTGTGCGGTATTTGAATCTGCTCCATGCAGTCTGTGATGAAAGGCTGGCCAGACGTTCCTTGAGTTTGGTCATGAGCAAAGGACATTTGCCTCCCCCAATGTGGCTACTCCATTGTAGATATCTTTGGTTGGGCATCTGAATTCATACCTCCAAGAACTCCCATCTGCTGATGCATTAGAACCGATTCCTTCAGACATTTGAAGTCTGTGGACACTTGGCTTCTTCACCATAGAAAACTCTCCTGTAGTCCTGTCCCACAAGGGTCGGATATGCTACATGTGTAAGTCACATTGACATACAAAGCACAGAAACAAAGGACAGTTTTTTTACGGAGTTCTTCCTTTCCATATGTGCTGTTTTCCAAGTGCAGGCACCACTTTTGCCATGCAGTGTGATGCTAGGTGAATTATAGGACAGTTCCACCCTGTCCTGTAGGGTCGTTCTGAGTCAGAATTGATGTGCTGGCAGGGCTTAGGTACCAAGAACAAAGCAAGAGCTCCCAAAATGTGCCAAGCGCCGGACTTGGTAGTCTCAGATCCCTGGGTGATGCAAATGGTTTGTTCTTGACTGCCAGCCCTACTGGTACGGTGGTCACACCTTAGGCTAACTGCAAGGACAGCAGTTCGAAAACACTGGCTGAAAGACAGGGCTTTCTACTCTCAAAAAGATTCAATCTTAGAAACCCACAGGGGCATTTCTCCCCTTTCCTGTAGGGTCTCTGTGAGTTGACATCAACAAGGTGGCCGTGCGTTTGCATTTTTTTGATGCAAACTCTCACCAGAATGTCTTGGTGAGAGTGAAGGGTCTTGGCATCTTGGCATGTCTATGTGGTAAGAGGTAGTGATGGTTATTTGCAGGGCTGTATTTATCCCTTTAAAAATCCTCCGGGTTTTCCTGGAGCTCACATGCCCTGAAGGTCTCTGAGGCCCCGGCTTTGCATTGGTGTAACCTCACCTCACAGATGTTCTCCTAGGTTCTGGGGACTCTCTTCTGCAGTCATTTCCATTTCACATGCTGTTTTCACTCTCCCTATGTTCTTCTCTCGACTCCACTGTTTAGTCATAAGACTCCTTGGAGCAAGACATCTGGCTTGAACATCTAAATATTCCCACAGCAAACACAAAGTCCCAACCTCTTAGAAATTTTTTTTCTCTTAAAGTGGATTCTGGCTTTGGGTGACTTCATGGTCATATAAGGAAGAGCTATCCCCTAAGATTCTCTCAGCCGTTGTCTTTATGGAAGCAGGTTGCCAGGCCTTTCTTCTGTGGCACCTCTGAGCCACCAACCTGTAGAGAAGTAGTTGGGCACAAACCTTTTGTGCCACTGAGAAATGACATAGAGGCCACATCTGATATCTGGCTACAGAAAGATGGCGGATCCAGCTGTACACGAACCCAAGGCTGATGGTCACAAGATAGAGGTCGGACATACCTCTGCCCTTCATCTTTTTAAGGAAAATCTTCTGACACCAAGTCTCTATTTCTGCTTGGATTGCTACTCTATTGTAATGGCTACACAGAACTCAAAGAAAACACTCATGATGATGAGAATGTATTAGGAATGTTAGTAGGTAATCACATGTTGGGATAAATATTAGGAATCCAGTCTTTTGCCCACAGCAATACCTCTTCTCAACCTGCAGGCTTCCCTTAGCCTCTCAGTCATATGGGTCCCTTGGCCCCTTCCTTGTTCAGTGAGCCCAGAAGCACCTCCCCAGCCCCTCTGCCTCATGGTCTCGGTGGTGCCCCTCTGCTCAGCTTCCTGGTCTCAGGGCTATAGCCTCTCTTATTTCTGCTTCCTCCACTGCATCAGACCAGGACCTCACAAATGCTCTGTGGGCCTCTCTTCCTTCTTCTGAGATGGTGCACTGTACACCCCGCAGAATGGCCAACTGACCAGTCCCCTCTGGAAGCATCTCTCACACCCCCTATGTATAGGGTTCCACCCAATAGTTTGTTGGGCATCATAGAGAAGTTGGGAGAGGAGCTACCAGTTAGTAGTTTCACCTCACCATAGCCAGCCGACGTATTTTTAACCCAGTGCTTTTCATGTTCTCGGGACTCTTGCATCATTTCTTAAGACTACCATCTGTTTCTCTCAGGCCCAGCCACTAGGTCCTCAGCTGCCTCTCTGCTCCTCCATCCCTTCTGCCCCATCTCTACATGAGGATTTACATAGCATTCACGCATCCATTCATTCCTTCCACAAACTGAGAGTGGAGGGATGACTTCGTAGCCTGCTATCCGACTGTCCTCCTACACGCTTGTCAGCTGCCAGCTTGTAGCAGGAGCTCCCACAGAGCGGGAGTCGGGGGCTGGAGTGCCTCGGTGGGGGGTGGGGGGAATCTCATAGTAGCTTTTGTAAAATCGATCTCCTTGGAAACTCACTGTCACATGTAAATCTTTATCTTAAGAGATATTTGAGGCATGTCTTTCTTTTATATAGCTAGTTCAAACTCTTGTTTCTAGGTGTCTATTTTCATCAGGAATGCCAGTATTTTCTGGTCCTCTTAATCATGCCTGTATGTCCTTGATGCTGTTGCTCCATTCTTGGAAAGCAGACAATAAAGGAAGTAAACATTACACAGTCCTATGACCTTGGCAGACTATGCTCTTCACAGTTACTTGTTCACTGCCTGGCTAGTCGAGCCCGACTCTTTGTGACCCCGTCAGCATCGAGTAGAATTTCCGAGGCTACAGGTCTTTACTGTAGCTGACTGTCTCATCTTTCTCTCATGGTGAGGCTGGATTTGAATGGGAGGTTTTTCAGTTAGTAACCTATCCTTAATCCCTGCATCATCGTTTTTCATTTTTTTTTTTGGCATCACTACCTCCTAGGAGGCCCGGCCTTACTGCTGGATTTGAACCTCCAACCCAGTGGGCTGCAGTCACATGTACAATCACTACCCCACCAGGGCCCAGCCATCATTTTCCTTTTAGCAACTACTTTACTTGCTAGAGGATATGATCCCCATACTTACTTGGAGTTGGGGGAGGGGTGAGGAGTGGTATAAGACTGACATAGCTTTCTCCCACAAAGAGGCAGGGTTTGAACCCAGGCTTGCCTGGCTCTTATCTATAATTTGGTGACAGTTAGACCCCAACACTACCATTTTCATCCCAAGCATGAAGCACTTGAAGACCTGGCTTTTCTGCAGATCTGTGAGACAGAGAGGACCTTGCTGATGGTTTCTGTTATGTGGTCTGAATTATTTGAGATCACCCACAGCCAGTTGTGATGGCAGGTGGGTCAAGGAGAGAAAGAATCATGAACAACCAGGGACCAATTTTGGCTGGTGACTTCCTTCCCACCAAAACATCTCACCAAGCTGCTGGTTGATAGGCACTTGTGTCTGGCCAGGCTGACTAGAGAAATTCAGAGACACTCATATGTATGAGAAAGACCTGTATGTTAAAGAACAATTGTATATTGAGAAAACATTACCAGCCGAGTGCAGATCAAGTCCATAAGTCCAAGATTAACCCATATGTCCAATACTAGTCTATAGACTCCTCTTCAGACTCACGCAGCATGGACGTGCGATGATGCTGAATGCAAAAGTCTTGTGGATCCACTAGCAGTGGAAGCATCTCAGCACTGGCACGTGTCTCCATGAAGCTCCTCAAGAATCCCAACATCAGCAAAGCAAAGTAGAGAGAGTGTGGCCCTTCCCCAGGGAGAAAGAGTGGAAGTTCTCAGAATCCTCATGAGAAGGTTACACCCACCTGGAGGCATCATCAGACTGTGACCTGATGGACAGGCTAGACTTTGCCCCTTCATTCTTTTATCTAGTTGACATGAAAATATAGAACTACCACAGGGCTCAAAGGATGGATGTAAGTGTTTTCTGTTCTCTCTGCTCTAAGGGTGTGCATTAGTCAGGGAGACCCTGTGCATGGAACCCCCCATGTTACAAAGTTCTCTGCTCAGAACCATTTCCCTGAAAATGCAAATCAATTGTAGCATCTCTGCGATCCAAGCAAAGCCTTCCTCCTAACTGCCCCTATGAAGGAGTGGAGTGATTACTCATGGCCTGCTAACCACAAGATTAGTAGTTTGAAAGCACCAGCTGCTCCCTCTGCAGGAGAAAGAGCAAGCTTTCTATTCCAGCCAAGTTACTGCCTTGAAATCCATAGGACAGTTCTACCCTGTCCAATAGAGTCACTCTGAATTGGAATCAACTCCATGGCAATGAGTCTGGTCTTGGTTAACTTCCCTGTCTGCCCTTCCCAGTCGGTCTCTGGCATCCTCTGACCCCAGGAATCCAAAGGAGTCACTTGTATAACAAGAACACAAAAAGTCCAAGGTCAGCCATCACCATCTCCTGGACTTTCATTCCCTTATGACTTGCTGGTCTTCTGTTCTGACTCAGCCTTGAACTTCTCTTCATCTTATGGGCACTACGGAACTCTTCAGGAACCCTGGTGGCACAGTGGTACAAATTAAGCTGCTAATCTCAAGGTCCACAGTTTGAAAACACCATCTGCTCCATGAGAGAAAGATGAGGCTATATACTCCCAATAAGATGGCAGTCTCAGGAACCCACAGGGCCCAGTCTTCCTTGCCCTTTAGGGTTGCTGTAAATCCGCCTTGACTTGATGGTATTGAGTGCGTATGGAACCCTTGTTTTGTCCCAGAAAAATCCTCTGCATATTCCACATCTTCTCTGAAGGGCCCTGTTACATTCTTGGTCAACAAAGACGAGGCTGTCTCCAGTGAAGATTCCTTCCACTGCCTGTCTTTCATCTCATTCTCTCCCCAGGCCCTAGGTTCAGGGGTGATCAGGTGAACTTCTCACTCTACAGGGCAGCTTCAGGTCATTGTTCTCGTCTCCTTCTTAGAATCCCACTGTGGTGGCCATATGCTTATGTTCATTTCATGGTTGAGGTGTAGGGGCGGAGTCTAGCCTGTTAATCTGGAGATAGCCATTGAGTAGCCAATGAGACTTCTGTGTGGGCATGGCTTTCTCCTGACACATCTGGGAAATCCCACGATATTTCCCTCATGGAGAGGAGAAGCTATCTCCCCAGTTGTTGGGAGTTAGTCTCAGAGACAATGAACTGTGGACAAGACAAGATGGCAGTGTCCGAGGAGCTGGAGGAGTTGGAGGAGAAGTCACATGGCCTTATCCTGATGGAACCAGACCTCTAAGCTGGAGAAGCCATGTGAAGACCCCCTGCCAGCGCTGAGTTGCTTCTAGCACTACTGGATGCTGTTGATGGACCTGAGCCCTGGAAGTGAGGAGCCATGGGGAGACCCCTGCCAGAGCCAGGACTCTGCATTCACTGGCCTGTGACTTCGTGAGTTGGAAGGAGACTTTATAGACTGATATCGGGTATATGGGCTAATATTGGACTTATGACTTTGAACTGGACTGGGCTGGGATGCTTTCTCATTGATGCATTCTTCTTGTATATAAAGCATTCCCTTACATCCATATGTGTGTCTATGGATTTGTTCCTCTAGTGTACCTGTACTAACACACCCACCAAATCTTTTGAAGCGCTTACGGTTGGGCTATATTACCATGCCTTCTCTGATATAGCCATCTCCTGCATTTTGCACCTGGCCCACTACTGTGAGTTTCTATTGAGCCAGCCCCCAATGATCATGGTGATCCCATGCACAATAGAACCAAATGTGCCTGGCCCTGCCTCTTGGTCAGCCCATATTGCTATTATGGGCTGATTTCTGAAACTAGATCGCCAGGCTTTTCTCCCTAGTCCAGTTTAGTCTGGAGGATGGGCCGAAATCTGTTCGGCATCACTGCACCACTCAAGCCTCACTGACAGGCAGGTGGTAGCTGTACGTGAGGCTCTTTGGACAGGAATCAAACCCATATTTCCTGCATGGAAGGCAAGAACTGACAGGAAGAACCTCTTTTTTCCATGTAGATCATCTCCATGTCTCTCTTTCACTTACTATCAATGTGATTTATCTACTATTGCAGCCTATTGCTTTTGTTAGCTGCCTTGGGGTTGGCCTGACTCACGGTGACCCATACATAATAGTACAAAAGACCCCCTGTCTGTGCCATCCTCATGATCGACTGTCGATCAAATCACTGTGAGCCATGGGGTTTTCACTAGATTGTTAGAAGCGTGTCTCTTGGCCTCTTTTTTTCTCTTCGTCTGTAGCCTGTTCTGCACGATAGCAACAGTATTTAGGGTGCATTGGCTGAGACTTGAACCTGGCTTTCTAGGATGTGCATTCATTGCCATCCAGTTGATTCCAAATCAGAGTGACCCAATAGGTCTCTGTGGGTTTCTGCAACTGTAACTCTTTAGAGAAGGAGAAAGCCTCATCTCTCTTGGTTCCCAGTAGGGGAGATAGAATTCTGCTACCATGATCCAATGCCCTCCCCCCACCCACCCCGATGCACGCGAGATCTGATCTGGTTTCCAAAATTTTCTGCATTTTTGACTTGCATTGTTTTGTTTGGATTTTGTTTGTTCATATTCGGGTGTATCTCAGAGGTGTTATGTCATTGGAGGTCACCCTCTTGAAGTTGCATTTTATATTGTTCTGTTTTTTAGTGCAGGAAAGTTAGGACTGATGAACCTATAGGGACAGCAAATATAATAAGGGTTTTGGGGTGTGGGGGTTACAGTGATGGGGGCGGTGTAAACGGGAGGTAATATCAAGGAGTCCATGTTGAAAAAGAATATCTAGAAACCAATTGTGGTAGCTATTGTGACTGAACTATGGAATGATATATGTATTACATCCCAATTAATAATAACTAAAAGATATATACGATAAAAATGAGTATCTCTCTCTCTCTCTCACACACACACACACAAAGAATTCTACCATCAAACCACCAGTGCATCACAGTCTGTTGGCCAGATTGTGTTTTTGCCAAGACTACTGCTCATACACTCAACTTGGTCTCTTTCCACTCTTCCAAGAACATTGCTTGCAGTTATCTGCTCTTACTGCATTCTCACGTTCTCCCTTCCTCTCCATGCTGTCATTCTCACCAGCAAGCAAACAAGCTCTAATTGCTTCTCTCTCACCCCATTTCTTAGATCCCCTGCATAGAACCATTCCTTAATCAAATTATCTTACTTGCTGAATCAGCTTTTTTCTTTTAAAAATAATTTTATTGGGCTCTCATACAAGTCGTATCAAAATCCATCGTGTCAAGTCACATTTGTTGCCCTCGTCATTCTCAAGATCTTTTCTTTCTACTTGAGCCCTTGGTATCAGCACTCACTTTCCCCTTCCCTCTCCACACTCTTCCTCCCGCACCCTTGATAATTTACAAATTCCTATTTTGTCATGTCTTACACTGTCTGACGTCTCCTTTTACCCACGTTCATGTTGTCCATCCCCCCAGGGAGGGGGTTATATGTAGATCATTGTGATCCATTCTCCTACCTTCCCCTTGACCTCCTGGTATCACTACTCTCATTATTGGTTCTGAGGGGTTTATCTGTCCTGGATTCTGAGAGATGAAAGGAGATATAACTCAGTCAGGAATGAAAAGTAAAGAAAGGCTTTATTGAGACAAGGAAAAATTCCTGGGAGGGAAAGGGAGAGCAGAGAAAGGGACGGGAGCATTTTGAGCTCCCAGGTCGGTTAGGTTAGGGAAGTTGAACCTGACAGTGAGGCGATGGGATAGTGCGTTTTGATAAGAGGAACAGAGGTTTGTAATGCTGCAGCTGCAGGGTCTGAGTTTGTGAGAAATCATCCCGTCTTTGTAAACTCATTTCCTGGAATGTTGGGAGAAGGGGCTGCATAGACCTGGCCTGGAGAGATAAGTTCCTTGGGATGCTAAGGGCAGGGGATTTGAAGTCCAGTAAGTCATCCATCTCCCTGCGTGCCTCAGGGAAGGGGCTGCCTGGACTGGACCCGGCCCAAACAGATTCCCTGTATTTTCAGCTCTTATTTGTACCAGTGTACATCATCTTGTCCAGCTGGATTTTTAAGTTAGAATTGGAATCATGATAGTGGTGGGGAGCATTAAAGAATTAGAGCCAAGTTGTATGTTTCATTGATGCTATATTGCACCCGACTGGCTCGTCTCCTCCTTATGTCCCTTCTGTCAGGGGACATCTAGTTCCCTACAGATGGGCTTTGAGTGTCCCCTCTGCACTCCCTCTCATTCACAATGAAATTATTTTTTGTTCTTTGATGCCTGATACCTGATCCCTTCAACACCTCATGATCACACAGTCTAGTGTGCTTCTTCCATGTGGACTTTGTTGCTTCTGAGCTAGATGGTCACTTGTTTATCTTCAAGCCTTGAAGACCCCAGATGCTATATCTTTTGATAATGGGGCACCAGATGAATCAGCTTTTAAAATAAAATTTTATTATGCTTTTAGTGAAAGTTTACACAGTAAATTAGGTCCTTATTTAGCAATTTTCTATACAACTTGTCAATGAGATTAGTTACATTTTATTTTTACTGCACGAGAAAGCAGAACTTAGCAAAAAAAAATTAGAAAATAAATGATATGATGTTAAATTTTAACCTAATTACACCTGCATTAATTTACTTTCTGATGCGCTGTCTGAAGGCAGAGCTTTTCACAACCCTGAATAATAATCTGAGGGGATTCAGTGGAGGCTTATTCCTTGTGGTTTTTGTGCACAGGGATTTGGGGCTCTCACTCTCTCCCACAGCCTTGTAAACTGCCCAGAATTTAAGCAGTAATATATTTTCCTCCTCTGATCTTGAATTCTATTATTTATAATCCTTGTACTATACGAGCTAATTTTCTTCTTTCATGTAGGCTTAGCTGACACCTTACTTAGCTGCTGGTTTGAAGACAAGCTTTTAAGACCCCAGATGCTAGTCTTTCTGCGAGGCCAGCACCCTTTGATTTCTTCAGCACACTTTTCTATCGTATCTATCTCTTCAGTGATGGGGGCAAGTATTGAGCGAGGCACCATCATAAGAACTGATTTATCTTAGCTTAGGGGTTACAGTTAAATGCAAGTGAGTCAGTTTTTTTCCCTTTAGTCTACAAAGCCCTATGATTTACTACAATTTCAGTGACATTATTTATGTCAATAATATTCATGATCTCTATAGTGACCTGCCTGAGGCTTATGCATATATTTAGAGAAGTCTATCATCCTTAGCTTAAGGACATGGCTCATGTGGTTGTGGAGGCTGGCCAGTTCTAAGTGCATGCGTCAGATGTCAGTCTGGAGGCCTCCTTTGAGTCACACAGCTGCATGGGCTGATGAGCCCACGGTTGGCTGATCAGATGGCAAGTTGCTGGCTCAAGGGTGGCAGATATTAATGAATACCAGGGTCAAAGAACAGGCGGTGAGATGATAACAAGTGATATGCGGATTTAAATGCAGCAACAAGCAAAATTGCTGAACCAGAATGGCCATGTTGTCTTTTGGAAGCAAGCCATGCCCCAAAGAAACTGATTTATTGCTTACAGCAGATTTTTCATCTTGATGTTGATTACATTAGATCAACTCTTATCAGGGGGATCACCAAGTCACTGAGAATCACGGTGCAGCCAGCCAGTTGACAGACAACCCAAATCATATTTGACCACAAGCAATAGTTGATCACTCCCCATTAAGAAAAAATACTTTTTTAACTTTGAGATACCGGTCTCTATTCTTTTTTAGCTACCATGAAATTATAAGTTGTGTGAATTAGGGCTTTGTTTTTCTCTCAAATGGCTCATAAACAGTTTTAGGACCCATAAATTTGTAGTGTTGCTTCTTTTCTGTATTAGGTTTTCTATAGCATGCATTTCAGGGTTCTTTGTGATATTCCATTACACCAAATGTCTACTCCCAGGCCAATAAAAACATCATCTTAATGGTTTCATCGGTAAGTGCTAATTTCTGACAGAATGAGCATTACCTCCCCTCCCACCTCTGTTCAAGATTGCTTTGGCTATTTTTGGATCATTGTTCGTTCTTACAAATTTTAGAATAAGCTTGTCAGATTCCATGAACAACCTTGCTGGGATTTTGATTTTTTGTTCAACAACACTTATATTGCATGTGTGCACCAGTTAAAAGCTTTGTAAATATGTATTCAGCTAAAACATTTATCTTTATTTGGAGGAAATTGACATCTTGTGCTATCGAATCTTCTCTCGCAGGAACATGGTAAATATCTGACCATTTTCATAGGTTTTAATAAAAATCCATAAATTTTTTCACAATGGTCTGGTCTACTTGACTTATTTCTGAGCACTGTGACTAGTGGTAAATGCGTACATCTTGCTTGCCACGGTAGAAAATATTGTTGGGAAGTTTCCATCTGTTTCCTAATTGATGGTACAGAGGAATGCAGGAGATTTGTTGTTGTTGTCTTTACTGACCTTAAATTCAGCCCTGTTGCTAAGTTCCCTTATCAATTCTAATTAATTGTTTATGGTTTTCCCTGGATTTCCAGGAGGCCTAGTGGAGTCCTGGGTTATTTGTAGGGCGGCTAACTGCAAGGTCAGCAGTTCAAAACCACCAGATATTGTTAGCGAGAACCAGCCTCTGACAACCAAGGGGTCCATAGGCAGACTTGTAAGGTTGTAATATATAAGCATCATAGTAAAGTCATAGAAGATAAGAAAGAGGGTAAAATAAAGGAGTCAGACACATTTCATGGCAGCATGCTCACCTCCAGAACAACCACAATCTCATCAGTCAGGTCCTCACAGAGACAGAGAGAGGAAGAGGCAAAGCGTATGCCTAATCAAGGCTTATATATACTTAGGGGGTGTGCAAGCCTCTCTGGTTACAGGTAACCATACGCAACCGGAAGGGGTTGTACCATAGGCAATACAAGCAATGGGAAGGAAATGATCTAGGGGTGCACATGTAATAGGAAGGGGCGGGACTAGGCGTGCACGTGTGACAAGATGGGTGGATCCTAGATCCAAGATGGCAGCCTCACCTTAGTAGTCCTTGATCTGGCTTGACTTTGTCCCTGGGCTCCCCTTCAGGGGAACAATCAGTATCTTTCTCAGTAGACTGTGAGTCCCCCACCTAGGGTGGGACAGACCATAGTGTCTGATTACTCTAGGTGGCTAATACTCTTAGGAAGAATTCCTCTAAGCAGCTGACTACACAATGTGCTACTAAGCAGGTGCCAATGTGGGGGAAAAACCTCTCTGTCACCAGCCAGCTACTCCACGGGAGATAATAAGATTCTATTCCCATACCAAGTGACAGTCTCAGAAGCCCACAGGAGCGGCTCTCACCTCTGCTAGGGAGTCAGGCTCAATCTGATGGCAGGGAGTTTTGTTTTGTGTTCCTCTTGGATTTACTCTCTCCTGGCCAGAACTCCTGTGTGAATGAAAGTGGTGATGGTGGATGTGCTTATTACTCCCCTGACTTTAAAGGGAAATTCTTTTCCTTTTCATCACTAAGAATGTTTGCTTGCTGCAGGCATCTGGTAGATCTTCTTTATCCAATAAAGGAAGTCTCCTTTTTTTTTTTTAGAGTGATCGGAGGCTATTTCTCTAATTTGAAGATTGAGGTAAACTGGCTTTGTGTAAATTTTGGGGCACAATTAGATTCCCATAAGCACCACCACTTTGAAGACCTGGCAGGGTTCCCTTACCCCAAACATTTTACAGGCCGTCCCTTTGCATACAGATCAGGCATTCACCCCTACTCGACCCCTTGGCAGCCACTGATGTCTACTCCTTCATTATAATTGATGCCTTTCCCAGAATATTATTATAAAATGCAATCAAACGTGCTGCTTCAGCTGCACTCACCATAAAATCTGTACATTTCATCCCAGTGGTGGCATGTATCAAACAGCTTGCTGGTGGGCTGAGCCCGGGTGGTATAGTGGTTGCGTGCGGGACTGCAGCCCACTGACTTGGCAGTTCAAATCCAGCAGCAGCTCTCCAGGAGCAAGACTGGGCCTCACACTCCCATCAGAGGGCAGTGATGCCCCCCCCCCCCAAAAAAAAGAGCACAGTTGTTCTCAAATACAAGCAGTTTGCTGATTTTTATGCCTGAATGGCATTTTATTAGAAGTTCCTGGGTAGCACAAAGGGTTAAGTACTGCATGACTAACCTAAAGGTTGTCAGTTCAAACACACCCAGAAGCAATCACAGCCTTGAAAACTGTTGCGGAGCAGTTCTCTCCCAAGACGGGGTCTCCAAGGGACAGAGTCACTGTGGTGACAGCTAGCAAGGTCCAGAGCACGGCACCATGAAAATGTATCACAGTCTCGACCCATTCACCCCTCAAAGAGTACATGGATTTCCCCCAAAATTTTCATCATGATGAATAGAGCTGCAACAAAATTTGTGTATAGGGTTTTGATTTTGGGTGAACACACACACACACACGCGTGTGTATAATTTTCCCCTGGTAGAATAAGTCAAATGCAAAGACATAAAAATACTTGACATTGAGAGACAATTTCAGGAAGAATGTTTACGGCAACCAGTCCATGTGCAAGATTAATGATAAAGATCCATTTATATTTGGATGGAAGAAATGAACCAGAAGGAACACACAAATGCTTTCTCACGGCAGCATCCATTTATGCCAGAGCACGTGAGAAGCAGCTCATAAAACATCCCATAAAATACATACTGTTTTTCACATTAGACATCTCATCACCTTCTTGAGATCCACACTCTGACAATTCTCAGGCTCTTCTGCAGCTTTGTAGGGCAGTCATTTTCTGCTTTCACTGACTTTGGAAGACTAGTCTTCTCTCCCTCCCTCGCACAATTAACAGAAGTACTCCCCATCAGAGGTACAGTACTTCAAGGCTAAAATTTAATCTTAATTAGCATCAAGGTTAGTGCTGACCATATTTAAAAAAATTTGACATCAGTATCTTTCATAGGTATATGTTGAATTATATAAGTAACTGTTGACCTATTTTCCAGAGTGGCTGTCCCATTTTGCATTCTCACCATCAGTGTTTGAGAATTCCACGTACTTTGAATCCTCCTCCACGCCAGCATTTGGCATTGTGAAAGTGTTTTCACCCTGGTCATCCAGCCCTGATGGCATTGTGAGTGAGACATTGGCCGTTAACCCATGGTTAACACTTCTTCTTTATAGGATTTATAGTCTTGGAAACTGCTGTGTCAGAATCGATTTAATGGTAGTGAGTTTGGTTCGAGGCTAGGGTTATAGATCCAAAATTATTTATGGTGAGTTTAATTCATATTTCCATACTAGCTGATGATGTTAAGTACTATCTTTTTGTCTACTGTTTTTTGTTTGTTTTTGATGATACATTTTGAGAATTCTATATGCATTCTGAATACAAGTTTTTGGTAGAAATAGCATGTTCAAATTATTTTTTTCTCCTCAGGATGGTGCTTTCATTCTCTTAACCCTATTAAGAGTCAACATTTTAAAATTGGATCATGTCCAACTTAAGAGTTGTTTTTCTTTTATGGATGGTGCTTTTGGTATCCTGTTTAAAGAGTTGTGTTTCTCACTGTCATGGAATCAATTCTGACTCATTGTGTCTGTAAAAGGAGAACTGCCTCTCTGACTTTCCCTAGACTGTAACCTTTAATGGGTGTTGAAAGTGTCATCTTTTTCTTGAGAAGCGGCTGGTGGTTTCGAACTTTCACTTAGCAGCTCAAATGTGCAACCACTATGCCCCTAGGGCCCCTCCACCAGTCCATAAGTGTGATCTGTGCATCTAATTACTGTGGGTTTCCCCTGAACTCTTTGATACATCCTCTTTTTTTTTTTTGGTAGGAATTTGTTTCCAATCTCATTGAAATTTCAAATTTCCAAATTTATTGGCATTAAGTTCTTCATGGTTTTCTGTTAGCACAAGGTTAACCCGTGTGAAGGTTTATCTTCATCTCAATCGAGCTCTCTCTATCTGTTTATCTATCTTCAAGTCCCTCCCATACTTACGCTACTGTTTTCAGCTGTCAGTCACTCAGAACTGGTGATCATCTTCTGCCAAATCTCTCAGCCAGTGAACTCTCTGCATGTGGCTGTGAGCTGATGCTGTTTGTGTCCTGGGAAATATTTTGGTTGATAGTAGATCCTGTGTTATTGTGGTAGTTACACCATTTCACGTCAACTTCATAAAAGAATGAAGGGGTGGGGTCTCGCCAGTCAATCAAATCACAGCCTGAAGATGTCTCCCTGTGGACATGGCCGAATAATGAGGATTCTGGGAACGCCCTCTCTTCCTCCCTGGTGGTAGGACACACACTCCCTCTCTCTGCCTCACACTCCAGTTGACAAGCCACAGGGATCCCTGGACATGCATCCACTCTCTACCCACCGGCCTGTGATCTTACTGCATTTGGCACCACTGCATGTGCTACTTGAGTCTGAAGAGGAATACATGTGCTAATATCAAAATTAGGGACTTGAGCTAAATTGGGCTGGGATGTTTTATTGATGCATAATTACTTCTTGATATAAAGTTCTCTCTTAACACAGAAGTGTCAATGAAGTTGTTTCTCTAGTCAACCCAAACTAACAGTTATATTTCCCAGTACCAAAATACCACACATTGAATAATCCTCTGGTTTACCTATACAATGGGACTAAAACTTGTGACTGGAACCCTGGGGGAGTGGTGGTAAAGTGTTTGGCTGTGATATGCGTGATCAGCAGTTCAAATCCACACCATCTTTCTACTCCTGTAAAGGACTGGGATTTCTATTTCTGTAAACAGTCAAAGCCATGGAATCCCACAAGGGGTGGCTTTGAGTCAGCATTGATTCTGTGGCAGGGAGTTCTTGAGAACTTGTGAATAACATTATGCAAATATTAAATGTTTCCAGACCCACTCTCAATGTGTGTCTCATAAATATTTATCCCCAGCAACTGGCTTCACGCTTCCTTATTTCCCGTGATGTGGTTAACTTGTTCTTCCTGCCTTACGTAAAGCTCTCATCTAAGTGTGATGGAGGAATGCTGGAATAGCATTTTACTTTCAGGAGTTACTGGAAAGCCACTTCCCAGATTGGTTTGTTGTAGGCTCACTAGCTGACACTTCCCTGAGAACCCATTGAGTTAGGATGCTGGATTTTCTTCCTGCACGACTCCTGGCCAGCAAACAGCGTTTTAAGCAGAAAGCCGATGGGCCTTGTTCTTGTTAGCGGGGAGTGACCCTTCCCAGTGATGTCAGGGCTGTCCTCCCAGGCAGGCAGATGAGTGGTTTGGGAAGGACAGGAGGAATAGTTTGGGGCAGCCTGCCTGAGCTTCAGTGCCCAGAGGGTACTCTGAGGGTATAGAAGTCGCCAGACTCCCGCTATGTTTTATCCTAACTTGGGCATGCTGAAAAGTCACCCTGGTGGCACAGTGGTCAGAATGCTAGTGCTCACCAGAAGGCTGGCAGTTCTCAGGGGAGAAAGCCACGCTAGGCCGACTGCCTCCTAAAGAGCCCCAGGGGGCAGCTCTGTTGCACTGGGAACTGACTCCGTGACAGGGGGCTTTGGGGTTCGGAGAACGTTGGGGACCTCTTGTTCAGAGAAGAGGCCGGGCGTCGGAGGCTTAGGAAAGGGCTCTTCCCGAGGCAGGGTCACAGGACCAGGGTCGAATGGGCAGCTTCAGAGAAGCACTTCATTTTAATTGGCATCTTTCAGGGAGCAGCAATTAAGAGCTCGGATTTCCTCCTGTGCTGATACTCCCTTGGCTCATGTCACCCTGGCGGGGCCCAGACAGACTGAGTTGCCCCGGAGGGCCTGTTGCCATGGTTTTAGGGGCCATGTGCCGAGGCTGAGCCTTCCCTTCAAGGTGGACACTGGGTACACAGAGAGTCCCCTGGGAGGGCCTGGAAGCTGCCATTTAGCAACCGTCTGCCTCTCCGGGA